>MU267689.1:0-74256 GCA_021014935.1 Hygrophoropsis aurantiaca
TACTCAACCACGACCTGGGCATCAGTGAGAAGGGAATTCAACGATGAATCAAGGCCTTTAGCAATATCGGCGCTGGTGGATAAGTCAACAGCTCGAAGAACTTTACGACCAGCGGCTCCTGCATCCTTCGCGAGAGTTTCAAAGATCGAGGTTATTGTAGCGTCCGCTGAAAGAGCTGAAGGCCTGGCGGGGAAAGACTTGGGCTGCCAAACGGTTGTCAAACGTTCTTCCAGGCTGCTATCAGTGATTGGCACTGGCTCTGCATCTGGCGCACGCGCAATCTCGAAGCCCTCGATCGTGAAAAGAACGCGACCCTCTGAGTTGGCGATCACGTAGTCGGATTTGAAAGGTCCCCCTGGTGCCCATGTACGACCAGTAAAGTAAGTCCAGATCCCCTTCTTGATCTCCGAGTCGAGATCCGGGGCATCGCGGCTGTCCCATCGACGAAGAGCATCGATCTTCACGGGGAGGAAAACGCCGTTGAAATCGAAGAGCTTAGTATCCATGTTGATGAACATCGCCAACCCACACTGGGTGATACTATCGAGGATACCAGGGTGGACAACGTATCCATTACCAAAGACATCCGGAGTTCCTTCTGGTACTTCGAGTCGTGTGAGGTAGGCCTTTCCACCCCAGCTACTTTCATCATCGATCTCGTGAACAACTTTGAGATAATTCTTGAAGTGATCTTGGTAACGGTAGGCGCCGGGGATCGCATCGTAAAACTCGTCACCGGTGACAGAACCTCGTGAGCGTGCAAGTTTAGATTCGACATCGAACATCCTGGGGGCGTTTTCATCATAGGCAGGGTTGATTCGAGAGAATGATCCACTAGCATAAACAGAGTCAAGTATGATTTCCCCATTGTTGAAGTCGTTGTTGGTAGAAGCCCTGAATTGCCACTTGTCTCCATCGATCACGCAACCAGCATGGCCAGGGAACGACCCGGTACCATTGAGAACAAGTGGTTTATGAATAGAGACGTTGGAAGCCACCATGGCTCCGTTCTCCAAAATGCTCTCAACGTACCTACAAAATTTCAATGGCTGTTAAAACAACATCACCATTCTGGTACTTACCCTGAAGCGGGGAAGAGAACAGCGTCGAATACGATATGCCCAGTTAAATCAGGATGACTGTCGACATTGATGCGGAAGTGTGGCGTTGCGATGGGTCGTGGCTTGGTGCGCAGGCGACGAGAGCGTTCCCCGCCAGATTCAGCCCAGCAATAAGATTTGTTGTAGGGATAATCGGGAAGCTGGGGCTTGTAGAAATCGGTTTCTCCGTCTGGGCTTGCACAGAGTTTGTCGAAGTCTACGCGTTTGAATCCAGAGGCAAGCATGTTCCCAATGCCTTCCAAGAACTGGTAGTGTTCCCCAGTATTCTGTGCAGGTACCTTGGGATTGGGACGACGGATAAGAGAGACGGGTTCACCGCCGCATTGCTCGATATAAGCCTTCAATACCGGATGAGGGGCGATCTCGAGGAAGAGGAGGCCCTCTGCTCCATAATCATTGTTGATCTTGTTCATGGCCGTTCCGAAAAGCACAGGGCGACGAATGTTGTCCCAGCAGTAGTTGATATCAAGATCGCGATCCAACCATTTACCATCGGTTGTTGACATCACGCGGGCGACAGGCTTGTTTGTGCCTTTGGAAAGAGGTGTCTCGTTGACTCGTTTCTTGAAGAGTTCCTCTTGGGGCTCCATCAAAGGCGTGTGGAACGCACACCCCACACGAAGCTTGGCAGCGAATACTTTCGCCTCAGGGTCAGCCGCCAGCTCGACCATCGCGTCGATCAGTTCGTGTGTGCCAGCAACTGTAACCGCAGAAGGGGAGTTGAGACCCGCAATCCAAAGACCGCTAGTGACCTTGGCCTTTGAAAGTACTTTGCGGATCATAGTTTTTGCTTTCTGTACACCAACGCCTAGGGCGACCATAGCACCGTTGCCCTCAGCCTGCGTCATCGCAGCCGCACGCGCCACGGCAATACCAACTGCCATTTCCCTATCGTAGTGCCCGGATGCATAGCCCATGGCGATTTCACCGATACTGGTACGAACAGATGAATACTTGATATTGAGGCCAGATAACGATTGATGACTCACCTGTGACCTACAACGATATCATACTGTATGCCGAGGCTGCGGATTAAGTCGACTAATGCGACTTGGACGAAGACGAGCGAAAGCACGACCTCGCGAACTGGCCACACGCCGCTTGAAGCAAGCTTGCACTCGACTCCGGGAATGAAAAGTCCAGTACGTTCAAGCATTGATTCCTGTCCGTATTTCTCCACGAGGACCCTGTCGTTCTCCCTGATCGAATGCAAGAATGCCGGATAGCTTTCTGCAAGTTGGCGTCCCATGAAAACATGCTGAGGACCTTGTCCAGAGAAGACAAGGCAGAGTTTCGGACTCGAATTACTGTTTGTGAGGACAGGCTTTGAGAATTTGGTGTTGGGACCGAGGCCAGACGATACGGCAAAACTGCGAGCGGGATAAGCACGAGTCTGACGACCAAGATCACGTGCGAGGGAGCGAAGAGTCCTGTCATCGGTGGTATCCGCGAATGTGGTCGTAAGTGTTTCTTTCCAGCGGCCTAACGATGTTTCGGTGAGTGTTCCAATGGAGAACAGGTACAGTGGATTCGGCACGGTAGTAATGGTCGCCACAGGCTTTTCGAGATCATGTACGGAATCGAATGATTCCAGGACGATGTGGGCATTTGATCCTCCAACACCATACGATGAAATTGAAGTAACCCATTTGCCGTCCTTGGCGGCCATCTCTGGAGTAATCTTCTCAGCCTGGAGAATATCAAGGGATGAGCTTAGAATATAGGGAAACCTATGCTTGACCATACCTCTGTCTGTACTCTCATCTTACCACCAGCAAAGTCAATCTTTGGATTAGGTGAGTTAAAGCGAATGTTTGGGATGATTTCTTTATGGTGCAACATGAGCGAGACTTTGACTAAACTCGCCAGGAAAGAGCATCCTTCAGCGTGCCCGATGTTCGCTTTGATAGATCCGACACTGTGCGTATATGATATTAGATAAAGGCCATCGAGTATAATTTTGAACACACCGAAGGAGCTTATCGTTGGAACGCCCCTTCGAGAACACTTTCCCAGCACCATTAGTTTCAATAGGATCACCGACTTTGGTACCCGTAGCATGCAATTCAACGAAGAATGCCTCTGCAGGATCACGTTTAGCAGTCGCGTAGGCGCCTTTGATCGTTTCGGCTTGCATCGCCCCCTCAGGCATCGTTAGACTTTTACCCTTTCCATTTGCGTTGATAGCGGAGCCCGTGAGAACTGCATATGCAGAATCGCCATCACGCTTCACATGATCCAGACGCTTGATGAGGATCGCGGCCGCCGCCTCAGCTCTATTAAAGTTCACTTGTCAGATCTCAATTCCAGAGCATCAAAAACAGTTGTTACCTCGCGTATCCATCGGCTGATGCATCAAATGATTTTGATGATCCAGTGGGAGATAAAACGCCGAGTTTAGAGAACGAAACGGTGTGCTCGGGGTTAATCATTGTGTTGGCACCTGATTACCAGCTCAGTAACAGGTAGGAACACGGAAATAGCACATCGACGTACCAACCACCAGAGCTTGATCACAATCTCCGAGTTTGATGGCGCAAAGAGCAAGGTGCATTGCAGTTGCAGAGGCGGAACAGGCTAGAGAAACTCAATATCAATAGAGTGCTGATGGAAGATATACACCAACGTACCAGTGTCGACCGTCAAAGAAGGTCCGCGGAGATCAAATGTGAATGAAATACGGTTGGCACGGATAGAAACACATTTCCCGACTCCATTGTAGTTATTCATCTCATAGCGATCGTCATCAAGTTCATCTGTGGTCGTGAGCAAATTACCGAAGAAAACTCCAGTCTTCGACCCTCGGTAGTCAATACCAGAGTCTTGTAAAGCCTTGTATGATGTGAGCAGCTCCGTTGGTTAGATTCAAACTGGTTCCTACATCATGGGCAGCTTCAAGTGTCAAACGGATAGCCGGGTCGAGGTGCTGGGCTTCCTTTGCGGAAATACCAAACTCCAGGGGATCGAATTGATCGATACCTGAAATGAATCCGCCCTTGGCACAGTGATACTTACCTGGCTCATTGGGTCCACCTAAACGCGATGGATCATGGATTATTGTCGTGTTTGTAGATCGATTGCATACAATGACGAACCATTCCATTCAGCGTGAATCCAACGCTCTGGAGGGGGCTCAACCATGCCATCTCCCTTCATGTCTATGAGTACATATAGGGAGATAAACAATCTGTGAACCTCACCTTATTGCGCAGAAATTGATAAAACTGCTCTGGAGTATCAGAACCACCAGGGAATCTCCCTCCAATGCCGACGATGGCGACTGGTACTTCAGCAGACATTTTGTTGAGAGTTCTTCGAGTTGTTAAGGTGAGAGATTATATATGTTACTACTCTGGGGCAAGAGCGCTCTAAACGCAAAAGGTGCGATGAATTACGGCGGCGGGCGAGGGTAAGGTGTAAGGCCAGAGACAAGTTATCGATGGATAAGATCTATGTTCAAACTTCTTCACGAGGACCGCGCAGCACCGAATATGAAGGCTTAGGAAATGATGTCTAAAAAAATTGAGCAGATTTGCCTTCTTATTATAAGGCTCCGAATCATCTCTTGATGTCTTTTCCAAACTTTGCACCGCCTGAAGGATGATCTCTCGGTCCATATTGATACATTCGGAACGCCCACGGTAAAACAGATTGATGGGACGGTCGCGATGCTGAACGCCAAAATCCGGCAGCATTGAACCTGCAACGTGATTAATTCTGAACGAGGAGGGAACAGATCAAGAAACTGACCTGATGAGATGTGGCGTTGACAAGAACAAACCTACTAAAAATGGTAACGAACCACAGCTTGAACCAGTTCATCTAGGTTCATCTTCACACTAACACCGATCATTTACAGTCTTGACCAAATGCGGACCTATGGAAGCAAATATCAGACCATTGATGATGCACACCTGACGCATATCTCTGGCATGGTAAGATTCAGATAATCCTGCCAACCCAAGTTATCAGCTACTCCAATATCAGTACGAGGTTGGTTCTCTATGGCTACCACTAAACATGGTTGATTGGCGTTTCCAAGTCCTGAATCTCCAGCGCTCATTGTCAGGAACACAACAAGGCGATGAAAGCGATATCCCCAACGATGCATCAATGAAATGATGGTGGTCTTATTTTAGCACAGATATCTCATGCACCCATCAAAAGTCTTCAAAGTCAGCGAACAAGGCGTTCCCAACAAGGGTGAGACAGCTTTGGAACATGAACAAAAGAATCCGGCAAGCAAATAAGGCAGTGCATAATAGCCGACCCGTGGAGCTGGGAATGTGGTCAAAAGGCGCACTTGCTCTCTTGTTCTCTCTTTTCTCTTTGTGTAGTTGACCTACATATTTACCGTCCCGTTCTTTTTTTCATCTTCATACTTTTCTCCCTTTTTCCCGTTCTTAATTTACTCTCTTTCCCCCCCTTCAATTTCAACCCCATCCGACATGGCCGCACCCATCATCAACTACGCAAGTGAATCTGGCATTCATTCCGTCGCTGGCGCCGTAATATTTGCTATCGTCTACGTCCCTCTCTTGTTGTTCTACATTAAGCAAGCAATCGCCCGGCCCACCTATGTCTTTATCGTCCTGTCAATTTTCTGTGCAGGTTGGTAACGTTACCTATATTGACATTGACACGCCGTTAACAAAATTCTGCAGTACGGATTGCTGCCTTCGTTCTAAGAGCGCTGCTAGCTGGTGTAGCTACAGATGGAACAAATGAGACTCTCTTTATCACATACGAAATTCTCTACAATGTCGGCTTCTTCGGTCTACTCTATTCTGCCTACACCCTCGTCCTCGATCGGTGAGCTTCAAATATCTTCACAATTAATTTTTTTTTGCTCAAATGTGTAATAGTGGATTGTTGTCTGACGCACCGCTTCCTGATGGCCCCATCTCACGCATCACACGGAGACGGCAATTATTCCGTATTGCACTTATGGCTGCAGTTGCTGTTGGAATTACTGGTGCTATTCAGGCTACATCGACGTCTGCAAGCTCCCGAAACACTGGCGACACCCTCCGCAAAGTTGCCATCTATATCTTCCTCGTGCTCTGCATCCTGGTTGCTTTCCAGACGATCCTCCTGGTCCGTTCACAAGCAGCATGTAAGTAACATTCTTCAGAATAGCTCTACGAATTCTCAAGCCTCTCCCGTCACAGATGGTACCCATAAAGTGTCGAATGGATCATTTGGAGCTGCCTACGGAATCCACATCCTCTGCCTCATTTCTCTCTTGCTCCTTGCTCGCGAGGCATTCTTCACCGCCACCTCAAACAACACCGTCAAGCAAGGTGATGAAAACTTATGGTACCCGCTCTCCGCTCTTACAGAGCTCGTGGCTGTGATTCTATTTGCTGCACCCGGGCTTGTACCTTCCCGGGATGAGCTTCCTTCATGAACATTCACCATGCAAGGGTTAATGACGAGTTGATGGACAGTTACGAAGTTATACCATATTGTAGCACACATATTTCGGACACTTCGAGTTCATACTCATACAGAGAGGGCGACCCACTTGCGGCGGCCATTTTTTTTAATGCGTTTGAACGAGATTGTGTGATCAAATGAAGTTCGAGATCAACGCAGGTCAACATCCGGTTTTTGCATTATCATAATATGACATCGTATGACCGGGCCCGACTCACTCAACTACGCCTTCCACCCGCCGTACTTATGACGACCTTCACAGTCAATATGCCTCGGGCGTTGACAACAACGCAATTAGCCCTGTGCTATTGCGTGATCAATCGATCAAGTTTCAAGCTTCAAGCCTGGTGAAACTAATTCAAATTGTTGCGGTGCTGGCAGGTGATCCACTGAAGTTCGCGCAGTGTGAAGGAGCGGTATGATTCTTACTGTGAAGATATCTGATCAAATCACGCCTTCAGGCATCAAACTAGTATTAGTAACTTGAAGGCTTACTATCTTTCTAATAGTAAGCAGCAATATTTTCAATTATTCCACTCGACCTCGTCCGGCCTACTCAATAGTCAGAGTAGAAAACACATACACGCCTTGTTTTCTGGGATCAAACTACTTATCAAGATTCAGGATCAATCCGTGAGCGCCATGATCCATCTCTTATTGACTCGGATCTCATCGCTCATCGCCGTGCTTTCTCGAGCTCGCCTTGGTGTTTCATACATATTGCGATAGGTTGAACCTTTTTTTCGAGCCACCATCAGTACTGGCCTCAACTTGCAAATTGCAAAAACAGCCAATTTCAGCATCAACACTACCCCTTCCATTTTCGATAATCAACCAAGTGAACACGGCCATTAGTTTGCTTTCACGGTGGCCTACAGAGGTCTAATGATATAGTAAGTACAGTGCTGTCCGAAGCGCACGTATTGAAGCTGGCATGCATCGAGAACTAGCAATGTCAGTGGCCTATTTGTGGATTAAATACCTGAACCAGGATGATGTGCTGGTCAGTCCATATCATCTATGCCCCTTCCGGGAAGTCGGTTGATAAACAGGACACGAGGTGACTGGAAATATATGGCAAACCTACGTCTCACAACATATCTGGTAGCTCCACCACGGGAACTACGGGCAGGAATTTCTCCGTGGTGTATGGTCAGCATTTATAAGAGTACAGTACGATGTGCTACGGAGACACAAAAATATGAGGTGAGCTCCAGCACAGCTTATTTATTTACTGACAGCATGGGCCGAATAAAGACACTTCCCGCGAGTCATGATTCATATCCATCGTTGCCTCGAAACCGTTGCATCAGGCAGCTTTACTCTACACACGCAAGTTCATACGGCTCCCCCGATTTTCTTATCCATACTGTTACGCCGAATAGCGATACTTTTGCTGCAGACTGTTGCTCCTTACCGATACGGCGAATCTGAAGAGTCCATGTCCGGTGGTTAGATCTATTCCAAATTCGGATCCCTCGGGGCTGCTATTCCTATCGAGGATGTTTGTTCCAATTGATCCTATCAAGCCGAATTTTTGAATATAGGGCAGTGAACTGGCTTCCCAACGCTGTGAACTAGTGCGACTCACCCGATACAGACGGGACCGAACGGGAACAATCTGCAGTGGTTCTTACTTTTATAGATTCCGTGGCGATACAGCAGCTGATTTGTGGGAGTCGACTCGGTTCCTAATACTCTGTGGATATGTGGAATGCAGGCAATGACGATAACTTTTCATTCGATCGTTCGATGAACGTCGAATTAACATATTTCGGGGCGATAACTACCCTTGCGATGTCTCTACGCAGGTAAGCCTCTAGACTATACAATGTTGTAAATGGCTCATGATACCCATGATACCCGATACTTGATAGGCGGTACGAACTTTCTCAGATTTGCGCGGTACTGTTAGATTGTACGCTGTACGCTTTGCTCTCAAATTCGGGCCCGGAAGGTGATCATTCTGGTGACCCGAAAGGCGATAATGTGCGATAATTTGCGCTTCGGGGAACGCACAGCTTCAGACTCATCAACAATCATTCAACTCTTGCTTCTTGGGTCGCTGACTTTAAAGTAAGTATCATAGGTCGCCAGTCCTGAATCTTTGCCGATCTTAAACTTCCCGGATAACCACTTACGACCTCTTGCAATCATATCGGATGGAGCAATTCAAGGTTTTACCTTTTCCCATGCATTACTCGACCCCTGAGTGACTACAGTGCGTAACCTTTCCCGTCTGAGTTTTGCTTCACGTACTTGGACTCGGAGATGATGAAACAAGCTTGGACACAAGTAAGTTTAGCTTTTGTTCGCTTCGTATCAGCAGCTATGATAAGTAAGTTGATTACTACTGTACATGGTTCGTGTGGTAATAACAAAAAAATGAGACATAACTGAATTTCACTGGTTCGATATCGTGTTCCTTCAATCTTTGCATGCCTGGCTCAACACCTGCGACAAAGTCATGTCCAACGAGAAACTTCGCAGACTGGCCTGGCATTTGCGCTTGGTTCTTGTCAAGTTCATGCTCATGGTTGCGTTGTTTCCCAATCAACTTCACATTTTATCAACCTTTTTTTATCGCACAAACCAGAATCAATGGCCAAAAGTTTGGTATAGGAACAAAAGTCCTCAAGTGGAAAACAACGCCGAAGTAAAATGGCGCAAGAGGGCCCGGGGGAACAACTTAATCTGTCACACTGAAGACAGAGTGTAGAATCCTTTCTCCTCGCAGGTCTATCCCTGCGTTAAGCGGAGCGCAGGTGGTGTTTTTACAGATGCCGACTTACAACAAGATCGTACGATAATTCTCATTCTTTATTGTCATCGTGGGCTGCATTGTATTTGCCCCACTATCACTCAAGTCTTCCCAAGATATTGGTCCCTTCAGCATGGTAAATTCTTCATAAATTCCGACATACTTCCGGCAAGTACTGATTGGACCCAGGTCATTCATGGTTACGCAAAGGGGCTCTTGTGTATACACCAACATCGTGGTGCATCGTATGTGTTTCCGCGATATCAATTCCCTCAATGCCGGGGATCAATTTCGTGGTCTCGAACTTTCAACCGAGACCTAAATATCTTCTATTGTAATTGCTTTCGTTAACGCGCTACGCACAAGGCTGCTGTCAAACTTGACGGAGGATTCAACGATGTAAGCGGTGTATTATTGGCATTACTAGTATTCAATACCGATTTGCACCGGATTGTAACCTACTGTAACTGATATCTCTTTGTGTTGGCACAAGGACTTCGGATGACAAGGTGGGAATCTTTTCCAAACATTCGATACGGGTGTGGGATGATGTTGTATGTTCTCTGATAGTGGCTGATGCGCTGATGACAGGGGCCCTGTTGATGCACGCTTTCTTACACTGTTTGAATTTTTACAGATATGGTGTGGTTGTTGTATGACCACTGATGTTTACCTCAGTAACCCCGCGCTGGACATGCGTCGCAGAAGATGCCATGATAAATGCCGCGCGCTCGATCATTTGTACACCATTTCATGGTGAGTGGCATCCTTAAGCTCGCATGCAGGGGGAAAACAAGAGACGCCTCACTGATTTGATCGAGAAAAATCAAATACAAATAACACAACCAGACGATGATCAGCTTAATTTGGATTCATAGGATTTATAGGCAAGTTGAAATCGCCAACGTATGCTGCAGTTTCATTCTCACGTTTTAACTAGCCTAGACTGCAAATAAACTGATATCAATGATGTGTGATACGGTCCGCATCCAATTAAAGAGGCTTGAGGTTATGGCCGCTGATCACCAAGTCCACCGAGTACAAAAGATCTCCGGGCATCCGTTGATGCGTCATCGAGCAAGGATATATTATGGTTGCTAGAGAGATGCTACTTTGGCTTTAAGACGCGGAGCTATCGAGAGGATGGTATTCATGGGAGGCAGAACACTGGGGCTGTGTGGATAGTTACATCGATTCTGGATAAGGCAACAGCCCTGCGATCCAGGGTGATGCGCGGCGAAATCGCAACGTCGCCCTCAAGGCTCACAGCCCATGTCTTGGACCCGAGATCGAGGAGGACTTTTGTTGCCAATAGACGCCTTCAGCTGTCTTTGAAATGTGCAGAACTCAGGATTCAATCTAGACGATTCCAAAGTGAGATGGATTACGGTGGACCAGTACCACAGCCTGTCGTCTAAACACACCGGATCACCTCATCACCAATGAAACTGGACCTTGGCCTTGTCACGAGGGGTGACCTCAGCACTGATGGGGTTTCGGACGGTAACACAGTTTGATCTACACACGGCAGGGAGGCTGTAACTTGTCGGCTAACAGTGCCTGGTAAGCGCCCATGAACATGTGCTTGTTGAGCCATATATAAACCATCTCTTCGCTTAAGCTCCACAGGCTCCTGGTCGACCTCCCTCACGCTTCTGCTACTTCGTCTGCCTTTAATCCCGGGCTGGTACCCGTGTTTCTTCACTTTTTTTTCTCCTCCTTTAATTTTTCTTCGTATTCTACACTTGGCTTTGGTCCAAGTTCCTTTTTTTTTCTTTCTTTTTTGAAGTCAACACTCTTTATTTGACATCAGGCAGAATGTCCGCATCAATGCTCACTCCCACCGAAGCATTGCTTCAAGTTGCGAAGTCCCATCCTTTCCGCCCAGCTGTTCGAAGCGCAGGCTCGCAATGGTCATACGCCGCCCTCTGGGCTCGCGTCAGGCAGATTGCCGACCAAATTCATGACCTTGATGGTTCCAGGAACCCTGTTGGCCTTTACATGGGGTATGTTATCAGTACTATCAAGTACCTTGAATTGTGAAGACTAATCCTTATCTAGCCTTGAAATCGACTTTGTTGCTGCCGCACACGCAATCTGGCTGTCCGGTCGTACCGTCGTTTTTCTCTCTAACAAATGGACCCCCGAAGTGCTCGCGGTCGTCCTCTCTCGCGCATCGGTGCGTCTTATCTTGCACGGCGCTTCCGTCCCTCCGGCAATCACCGGTGTTAGCGCCGTCTCAACGTCCACTCTCGTCGGATCGGAAGCCCCCCCTTTCGTTGCTCCTCCTTCGGCAAGCGAAACCGTAGAGACCATTCCCGTGATATGCAGCATCACTCCTACCAGCGGTAGCACTGGTGTACCCAAGAGCATCGTTTACCCCATGTCGCGTAGTTTGGCAGTCTTGTCTGAGGAGTCTTCAACACTTTTGAAGCCCATGGATGGTCAATGGCTTCGTGGTGGCACGGTGCGTAAATTGGCTATATTATTGGGGTTATTCTCTGAACACATTGGTGTAGACTTTCCTGCGTCCTCTTTTTGAAATCCGCCGCTTCATGTTTAACCAGACCACTCTTTACCTTGATCCTTCTTCTTCAGTCGCTGACCAATGTACCGCTCTGTGCGAAGAATTGGAGTCGACACGCAACTCACAACTTCTCCGGGTTCACTTTACACCCAGCGTCTTCCGGGCCTTTGCCGACTTCGCTCAAATGCGCGCTGGTGGCTCACAACTTCCTCGCGGTTTCAACCGTGTGTACTGGATGGTCATTGGGGGTGAATCCCTCAGCATCCGCGACCTCGAGCTCGCTCGCATAATCTTCCCTTCCTGCACAATTGCATGCAACTATGCTGTAAGTATCGTGTGAAATCTTACCTGAGAAAATTCTCATATTCTGTCACAGTGCTCCGAGGTCGGCTTCGCCGGAATCTCGCAAATGTTTGTCCGCCCCAAGGATGCCATGCCATCCACTATCAGCTTTGGTGCCACTCAGGGTTGCACAGACCTCGTGCTTCTCGATGAGTCTCTCAGCGTTATTCCCCAGAACGAGGAGGGTGCTACCGGTATCGTCGGCTTCATCACCAGCCAAAGCGCCGTCAAGTACCTTGACAACCCGACAGCTACTGAGCATATGTTCCGCTCGTGGTCTGCCGCAGACAAATTGCTCTACACCGATGACATCGGTTGCATGCAAGCCGACGGCTCTATCGCAATCAAAGGACGAAGCTCTCGCAATGTTAAAGTCAACGGCTTGTTCGTTGACCTCGACTATGTTGAGCGTGCTCTCGCTCCGGCATTCGCCGACAAGACCGTTAACATCACCGGCTTCAAGCTCGTCAAGTCCAACGTTGCCGACAAAATCATCCTCTTCGCCAGCACCCAGGCTGTTGATGCCATGTTCATCCTCAAGCAAGCACGTGACTGCCTTCGCGCATCTCTCGGCGATGATCTTGCCATGGTCATTCAATCTGTTCGTTGCATCGAAGAAATGCCATTCAATGCATCATACAAAATCGATCTTGCCAAATTGCAGCAATTGGCCGACTCTACCGAGATCCTTGCTCCTGGTCTTTCTGCTGATGCCCCCATGGCTATTTCTGCGTCCTCAAAAGTTGACGAACTTGCAGCCACCATTACTGCCGAGATCACCAAACTTTGCAAGTCTGCTGAGGCCATTCCCGCCGATATGCCTCTCCTTTACTCCGGTCTCAACTCAATCACCATGGTCCGCCTCTACTTCTGGCTCCAATCAGAGTATGAGTACGAAGAAGAGATGACTCATCTTTTCGAAGAGGAGGTCACCGCTGAGGCTCTCGCAGTAGAAATTTTGGGTGATGAGATCGATGAGGTTGAAGAGATGGGTGAGGAAGTCGTCATTGAGCCTACGCCCTTCAGCCCTGCCAGCCAAGCTACCATCGTTGAGGATGATGTCCCGAAGATCATCATTGAGGATTGCTCCGACGACTCAGAGATGCCCATCAAGACCCCCATTGATTTGGAGGAGTCGTTGGATGTGGTCGAAGTCGCCAAGCAGCGTCCTATCAGCTCAATGATCGTTATGCAACCTCCCGTCGTCAACGTTTTGCCAGAGTCCACCAACGATGTCGCTAACCACCCCACGCTTCACTTTGGTCCTTTGTCGTTTTTGGTTGTGTCGTGGATGACGCCGTTGATGAGCTTGGGAGCAAAGAGGCCGTTGTTGGAATCGGTAGTTATCTTCTTATCTGGCTGAGGTGTACCCATTTTAAAATATATTTGTTGTTGTCTCCTATTCTATTAGGATCTGCTGCCCTTGAGACGCAATGATGAAGCTATTATGGTCGAGAAGTGGGCCGATCCCTTCTGGAGGGAGCTCCGCGGCTGGTTCTTCGACCGAAGCCGCGCTCTTCCCAGCCTCTACAAAGCTATCTCTTCTTCAGCCTCAAAACTCTGGTCAGTGTTTGGACGGTCAGAGAAGTGTTTTATACCCACTCACTGTGTGAATTTTCAGGATGATCTCTGGTCTGTTGTGGTTCGTTTCCGTTGCCTCGGCGATCCTTGCCCCTTTGATGCTTCAGCAAATCATCGTGGCCGCTAATGCTCCCTCTCGTCCCGCGACCGAGCCCGAGCTCTCCGAGTGGATCACAGCAATCGAGCAGAACACCGGTGGATTCCCTCTTTTTGTCGACAGCACCTACGCACTGGGCAGCATCCTTCTTGCACTGAAATTGGTCTACACTCTCTGTGGTCGCAGCTGCGATCAACTCGTCAAACGCATGGCATTAGATGTCAAGACTGTGTTGATTTCTGCTGTCTACAAGAAGGCTCTTCGACTTTCTGCAGAAAGCAACCAAAAATATGGTAAAGGATACATCATGAACATCGTGAACGTCGATTGCGAGTCTGTTTCCAAGGCTGTCGAAGTTATTCACCAGATTTGGAGTATCCCTCTTCAGCTTATTGCCGTCACCATCTTCCTATCTCGTCTGCTGGGTGTCTCCGCGTGGGCCGGCATTGGTGTTCTTTTGCTCTCACTCTTCTTGTTGATCATGGTTGTGCCCGTTTTCATGCGCAAGGCTGCCCCCTGGTTCATGCGATTGGGCGATAAGCGTCTGAAAACCATTCGTGAAGTTCTCGACGGTACATTTAATGACTTCGTGTTCGCAAAAAAATACTAATATCCTTTCAAGGCATTCGCATTGTCAAGATCAACGCCCGAGAGGACCACTTTTTGGGAAAATTGGAAGGTATCCGTACTGAGCAGCTGCGCTGGTTGAAACAATTCAACACTGGCGTTGCTTGCTTCGTCATCGTTGGTCAAGTAAGTCTCAATTTTAGATTTTCTTGTTTTCGATTCTGACTCTACGTAGATTACAAACACCGTCATGCCCCTTGCTGCCTTCTCGCTCTTCGGTCATGAGAACATGGGCAAAGTTCCGTCAGCTCGCGTGTTCCCTGCTCTTTCCTTCTTCGGCATGCTCGTTGATCCTTTGATTGCTCTTCCCCAGCTCCTGAGGTATATATCACCTTTTCCTTGCCTCTTGCTATGTTGACGCAATCAATACAGTGCTTTTGTTATTGCGATGACTTCTTGGGGTCGTATCTACTCATTCCTGCTCGCTGACGAGAAATCTGCTGGTACCGACCTTTCCGTGTCATCTGTGATGTCGATCTGCCGCAACGCAATTACGATCACCAACGGAGCATTCTCCTGGCCTTCTAGCGACAACGATGCCAAAACCTCTGCTCCCGCTCAGAAGAAAGTTGACGAGAAAGCTGATGTTAACAGCATTGATCTTGAGAAAGGTGGACTCGAGGAAGAGACGGAAGATGTCTCCGGACCCCGACCATTCCTCCGCAACGTCAACATCAACATCAAACAAGGATCTCTCACCGCTGTTGTTGGCAGTGTTGGTTCTGGAAAGAGCTCGCTCATCTCCGCGATCATTGGCGAGATGTTGCGCGTGTCTGGCGAGATCGAGTGCACTGGTTCCATCGCTTACTGCGCACAGCAACCCTGGGTTCAGACTAGCACCATTCAAGAGAACATTCTTTTCGGCCGCCCTCTCAACTTGAACCAACTTCAAACTGCCATCCAAACCACATCTTTCGACTCTGATTTGGACACCTTCCCTCATGGCATGGCCACCCAAATGGGTGAGAAAGGCAACAATCTCTCCGGCGGTCAGAAAGCTCGCCTCGCACTCGCTCGCGCTGTGTACTCTGACGCTGACATCTATCTTTTTGATGATGTCCTCGCTGCTCTCGATGCCCGCGTCGGCCGTAACGTGTTCAACAACTGCATCAAGCAGGGTCTCCGTGGCAAAACTCGCGTTCTTGTTACCCACCAACTGCAATATCTCAACCAGGTTGACCACATCATCGTTGTTTCTGAGGGCTGCATCGTCGAACAAGGCTCATTCCGGGACCTTGTCAGCCGTAACGGAGAGTTGACTCGCTTGCTCAGCGACCTTCAATCATTCTCGGAAAACACTGATGAGAAGAAAGACGAGAAGAGAAAGAGCGTTGCTGCTGCAAAACAAACCGCCAAGAAAGAAGAGACCCCCGATCAACTTATCGTCGAAGAACAGCGCAACACTGGTGCTGTCGGTGCCGCTACGTGGTGGGCTTACATCAAGGCTACTGGTGGTTCTTCCATGGCATTCATGTTGCTCGCACAAGTATTTTTCCTCCAAGCGAGCGTTGTCATCCTCAACCAATGGTTGACCTGGTGGACCGAAAACACCTTCCACGAAAATGCTCAAGGATGGATCGGAATCTACAACGGGATTGGCTTCGGATCTGTTTTCTTCCTCGGTATGCTTATTCAATCTTCTTTTGCCTTGCAAATCTAATTTTATCTTTACAGTCGTATTGAACGTCAGCGTATTGTTGAGCACTGTCCGCGCCAGCCGTACTTTCCACTCGAAGGCTCTTCTCGGTGTCCTCCGCGCTCCTATGTGGTGGTTCGAGGGCCAGCCCATTGGTCGCATCATGAACCGCTTCTCAAAGGATATCGAAGCTATTGACCAAAGACTGATGCCCCAGTTGTTCCAGTTGGTTGCAGGTACTGGTTCTTTGTTGTCCACCACCATCATTCTTGGCTACAGCACTCCTATCATGCTTGGTACGTGTGCTGATGTTGTTCGTATACCTGATTTTGATGTTATTCCAGCTTTCTTGTTCCCGATGATGATCATCTACTGGTTTGTCCTTCGCTTCTACCGCAAATCCTTGCGTGAATTGAAGCGTCTCGAGTCGACACAACGTGGTCCCCTTCAATCCCGTATCAGCGAGACCTTGGACGGTATCCCAACCATCATGGCTTACAAACGTGAACAGGATTTCGCCAACGCTGTCGGTGCTTTGCTCGATACCAGCAACAAGCCCACTTTCCTTCGCATGAACGCTGAAATCTGGGTCACGCTCCGCATGGAAATCCTTTCTTCGCTCATCGTCTTCATCCTCGCTATGCTTGCCCACACCAGCCTCATCGGAAATTCCACCCAGTTCGCTTTGGCTTTGACGTACGCTTCCACCTTGACATACATCATGAACTTGCTCCTCAAGAGTGCTGCCAATGTCGAGGCTGAAATGAACTCGGTTGAACGTCTCATGAACTACACTGAAGGCCTTCCTCAAGAGCCCGCCGCTCGCCTTGGTTCAGATCCGTCCCCTGAGGCTTGGCCCTCGCGCGGTGAAATCGTTTTGCGTGATATCAACGCCGCCTATCCTTCCCGCCCCGACAAGCTCGTTCTCCGTGATGTTTCCCTCACTTTCAACCCTGGTGAAACCGTGTTCATCGTTGGCCGAACTGGATCTGGAAAGTCGACTCTGTTGTCTCTTTTGCTCCGCATGATCGAGGCTGGCACTGGCTCCGTCGAGATTGATGGCAGAGGTAAGTTCAGATACCATGATGTATATGTGCATGCTCCTGACGCGAATTAGATATCACGTCCCTCGGTGTCTCAACTCTCCGCCAAGGCATGCAAGTCATCCCCCAAGGTAATACTTAATCTGCTTCGGTTCATTGGCATTACTGACAGTGTTTTATCAGACCCCTTCATCTTCTCCGGCTCCATCCGCTCCGCTCTTGACTTCGACGGAAAGCACGACGACAGCGCCTTGTGGCATGCACTTGAACTCGTCGGTCTCAAACAATTTGTTTCCTCTCAGGAGTTGAAACTCGACACTGTTGTCGAGGACAACGGTTCCAACTACTCTGTCGGTCAACGTCAGCTTCTCTGCCTCGCTTCCGCCATCCTCCGCCACCCCAAAATCCTTCTCTTGGACGAGGCTACAGCTTCCATCGATGCTGGTGCCGATGTCTTCATTCAGCAGGCTATGCGTAAAAGCTGCCCTGATGCCACCATCCTTGCTGTCATGCACAGACTCAGCGACCGCATCCTCGAGGAGTGTGACCGAGTTTTGGTTATGGAGCAAGGTGTACCCATTGAATTCGCTTCCCCTAAGGAGTTGTTGTCCCGCCCCAACACTATGTTCTCGAAATTGATGGCAGCAGCCAGAAATAGTTCATAAATTCTCTTCTTGGACTTTTTTGATATCTAAATTATAGCGTCGAATCATGTATCTCGTACGCAATTCATCTTCATTTCAACTTCATACATATTCTATGTGACCCCAGGGATAATGGATTTACTTTTTCATTTTCTCTGATCTTCGCATTCTTGCTGTTCGAAAGTGTTCATCTCAGTCCAGTTAAATAAATGTAAGTGCCATGCCCTACAAACAGACGAAATCATCCAATGGCACTGAGGACAGGTTGCGCAACAAAACCTCGTTCCAGGAGGATGCGTCAACGGTTTGCTCATGGCATAGTACAAGAACTTTGATTTGCAGGTATGGTCAAAGTCCCAAACAACAAAATCCATGATCTCCTCAATACTTGGGTGATAGTTGTCAATATTAGCACACCTGCGTCGCAAAATGAAAGTCCAATGATTATCAACGATTTCAGAGATTATCAGGCGAGATATCGTACTACACGCTCTAGCCTACTGACGTGCCGTTGAAACACGGAATTCCTTGGATAACATATGACAAGGCCAGAGAGATACATCGAAACAAGGATCCAAGACCTGCAACGTGACGCTTCAAAAGAATAGATGACAATGCCTGGGGATGGGCTCAGCCTATTAGTCTGCTACTATGGGTGAGCATTTTTTCACTTTCCATGGGATTTTCGTGCCATTGTGATGCCCCACTTCGGTTTGAAGTTCGACTGAATTCGGTGAATTCTACGAACTTGAAGGTCGAGCGCGGCGTATGCAGAATAGAAAGTTGCGAATCAAACCGGTGGGTTACCCAGGAGAGTAAATGTGCTAGGAGGGGAATACGTGGACCTCACTCACCATTTGAACCTACTCAAGAAGGCTGTCAGTTGATGTTTCACCGTCATGATACGGAACAACTTCAGGATTTTCAGGTGGCACGCCGTTATAACAGTCGGTGCTTGAAGCTATCCTCTACGTCTTCGTTTTGACGGTTATGATGCATGTCGGATTTAGCACTAGAGGTAGAGGTATACTTCGAGTTATACAGTCTCCAGATAATCTTGGAGTTGGATAGTCCACAGAACAGGGGAAAATCATGATTACACTCCATACAAGCAAAGAAGACGAACCATATCAAAACGGCCATATTACATTCCCAAGCCCACAGCGAAACCAGCCGTGAACATTGGCTGTGAGGCCCGCTCTCTTCTCAGCTCCTGCGCCCTCTCCTTCGTCCTCGTCCTCTGCAATACTAGAATACAGGAAAGTAAAACCTTTTCGCGCATCGTTTCAGCCTCCGACGTTAGCGACAGAGACGCAGGGCGCCGCGTGTAGTTGCTGTCTTTTGTCGGATCAACAACGACATGAGTTGGGTGAAACCAAGCGATGGGTTCAGAGAGATTCTCAATATGCAGCTATTTTACGTGGTGGGTTCGGACAATCTAACAATATCAACGGTCGAGACCTTACCTGGATGTCTCCAGTACTGCGATCGCCCCTCCAATGATACCTTTTGCCGGCCTCTTCGAACGCAACAGGGCTATAACGGATTGAGATGGCACGAGATCGAAGAGAACGAAATACTTACAATTGAGCCATTACAGGAAATTTGAGCCAGCTACTTATATTAATCGGGGGAGAGCCTTCCCATATCAATTGGTCAGGGAGAATATCTCGGCGTCCTATTGTAACGATTACCCTATCGCCCTCAGAAACGACGGTCCTCAGCCTCGGAGTAAGTGCGCCCGCCCTGCGACTTTTAATGGAATAACGAGGCGCATCCTCCCCTCTCACAGTAATGGTCGTAGAAGTCATAACATCACGCTCGAACTCCAATGTCGTCGAAGCATGCCTAAGGATAGAGGGTGTAATAAGAGCGTCGGAATAATCCATCGATGAGATTGCGGGGCGGGGATAGTTAGGCAAGGTGTCGCTGGTCATATTTATAGTGTTCTACAAGCGCGCGTTCGTCAAACAACGCAGACGTTCCTGTGATTTGTGCTGTGCAAGGTCCGCAAGCTTCCATCGTCCCTGCAGTAAGAGAATGCAGGCGCCCCAAAGATCCGTGGGGAGAGAACTGGGCAATAAAGCATTTTCATGACAGACACTGCCTGAGTGGCGTAGAACGACTCCGAAGAACGTAGCATGGCAGTAGGAGCGCAAAGGTCGCATGCGAGAAGTGCCTTGGAGTAGATATGAAGGGCAGAACAAAGAGCAGCAATGCGTTGGGGTATAGTTACAAAATCACTCACCCTGAATTTCAAGAACTGCCCGCGTTTCCTCCAGACTGTATCAATTCGCCGATTAATTAAACAAGGATTTAGGAGGATTTCATGCTCAGAGGGAACAATAAGAAGTCAAAAAACTACCACGCTCACCGACTGCTTCAGCACGAGAGATGCCCAAAACCTGATTTTCCGTTTTCGCAATCAGAGACCACTTCGGTTCTTGGATTCTTCTGTGCTTCCACCAGAAGTTCTGGTTGAAGACTGGCAGTTGTCGTTGATTTCTGGCTTTGTGCCAGAGGCGTCATGTCGATCAATGAGATAAATTCACAATCCCACCACGAATCACTCAGCGCTCAGGCGCTCTGACCAGCAAGCGCATGGACATTGGAAGCGCCGTAAAGGACTTGGTGTGGGTTGTTTGTGTCCAATACTTTTTGCACGACTTCCGCCGTATTGTTATCGATAACGACCTGCTTGCAAGACTGCTTTAGGGGATGCATTTCTACCCTTCGGAAAGAAGCTCATCACATTCACTATAATGATGGAATCACATACCGTCCTGAAAACAATAGCTAATGATAACAATTTCAGGAGATTCAGCAGAAGAATGAATTATCTTCTCAGAAGTTAGGGCGGCCTTATCTGGTGATAAGTGATGGCGTAGAAGCACGTTGTTATCGTATAACCTTGAGTATCACGTTCGAATGCAAGTCGTCATTGCTTCTGTGACATGCCCTCGACCATCGCGATCAGCCGAGGGGCCGAATAGTCGACGAATCAAGGTGATGTATGTATGAGATATTACTCTCTAAGCTGAAACAAAAGATGAGGAACTAAGCGATAAAATTAGAGGAGACGCTCAGCGCTCAACGCCCATGTTTTCATTCGTGTTGTCCGATCAATGTCATTTATTGTGCACGAGAACATGAACACGGGGCCGGGCTCATAAATGATTACAAGGCTCACGCTGCGCTGCAGATCTGGCTGTTGATGCCAATTTCAGCTCACGGGATAAGGGATACTATCGAGATTGTTAGTGATAATTCTGACCAATTCGAGGGAGATACTCGGGCTCACCTTCTGCAAAGTATCTACTAATAGTCATGAAATGATCAAGTACACTTACGACGCCTTGGCAAGATGTTCAAGTTTGATGCCATCCGCTGTCGGTCGTAACCAGTCCAATATCGCAAAGAAAAGAAAATACAACAGATCCATTAGGACCACCTTCTATCTGGTCAGCTGGTAGGTACGCGCGAGACGTTGCAATGATCTCCAAAGTCCAAATCCGTGATACAAAAACTAGAACGTTGCAAACAAGCTTGAACAAAGAAGTAAAGACCTTTGTCCGCCCAGAATAGGAAATATAAGCTTACGGCATGTTGCTGTGTGAACCTGGGTCATTGTTCTCTGTCGAACCACAATCCACTAAAATTAATTGGTGGCACCACTCGTCTTCATATTTAAACTCAAGCCCTGTTTCCTACTTCTGCAAGCTCCCCTTTGCAGGCGCCTCAAACATCTAATACCCGTCCTATTTCTTCTATAACTTCTATTCCTATATTTTCAACCTGAAACTCGCTATCAATCATGGCTGTATCAACCCATTCTATCCATTCCATCCACGGCACTTTCTCCGGTATTCCATCATATTCTAGACACGCATCTCAATCACTTTATACATCGCACGCTGGCGTCGTAATTGAAAGGTCCATAGCGGACAGATATCCTCCTCCGGGTTTACCCAAAACTGTCTGGCGCGCAGCCCCCGTTTCCTTGCCATCATCTGGGTCAGCAAACGGCAGACGCCTACCAATCCTTCGCAACCACAGACGCCCACCACCACCTCCTCCATATCGCGCTCCTCCTGCCCAATCTATTCCGTTTCCCTCAGAGGACCCGTTCAACGATATGAATGCACTCGTACCCACGTCTTCTATGGATATCATTCCTTATCCCCGTACCCATCTCGCTTCCTTATCACAATCATACACGGTTCGGCTTCCGCAGCATCATCCCATCCACGTTTTTCAGCGGCAGAAAGCTGCTCAAGATAGCGAAAAACGGTCTAAATTTGTGGCAGGCACTCTACTTAATCGTGTGCACGCCGTTGGGAAGCCAATGCGTAGGATGCCGCCTACTTCCGAGTCACCGAGGCCGTATAAGCGTAGTGGGCTATCGAGAATGATAAGCGCAGAGGATCTTTAGGTAGGGAGATTTGTCAAGTTTAGCCATGTGGATTTTTATTCATCCTTGAATCTGCAGTTATCGTCGTTTTTGTAGGATTTCATGGGGGGACATTCAGTTGGCTGGTATCGAGGTTTCAAACTTTCAATAGCTGGGCAGTTTTTCGGGTTGAACATCACGCGCTTGTACCATCGCCTTCAATTAACATGCTCTAATGTGTACAACATTTTGTTTGCCCAGTCTCGGGCTTATCTCAGTCTGCATGTAATGATCTACAGTTCAGTGGGATGGCTGCGCCACCAGAGTCGGACATCTTGTCCGAAATAAAACCTAACCCGACGACAGTCCAAATGGGGATAACGTAGAATCGGATGCTGTTCCCCGGCTTCGGAGGCATCAAGGTTGATCAAGACACTGCCTCTACCATTGCAGTAGGCATAAATGTGGACTTGTCGTGTTCATTCGAAGCAAGCCATTGTTATCCTAGTCTCGCGCTCAGAATGCAAAAACTTGGGTAACGTTGGATGGTTATGAAGTTCGACGTCGCGCCCACGTATGCTGCAGGCGCTAGTACCGGCGTGGCAGAATCGAGGCTTCTCTCGGCACCGTAGGCTCCCATATGCGCCAGCTGATAACTAATGCCACCACCTCTTGACCACACATAGCACCTGCAAATTGTTCATTCGACCATGAACTTCTCCTTCGCTACAGATAGCCCTTTTAACACGGTACTCATGTCCCCAGAAGGACGTATCGCATATCGCATCGACACGCCGAGCTATCTCCCTGTGGCCATTACCACGGTGAAGAAGGCAGTAAGCAGTAGCAGTCCTCAGGGCGATGTGGAAGTAGGCCGCGTCATCTGGCAAACCGGGCGGGCCGCGCTGATAATTCATGGACGCGAAGTCACCATCCATCGAAGCATATTTGGCTCGTGAGTTTCACCGCAAAGGCTCTCAGTCAAGCAAGATCGCGGACTGTATCTAATGTGATGGTTATCTCCTATGGGCAGGTCGAGAACATTCACCGCTGCCAACGAGCAGTCGTACAAATGGTCTTTCCATGAAGGATCTTCGTTGGTGGGTATTATGGCATTTGATTACTTGCCGATTTTTTCTAAATCTGTGTGTCATCTGTTTAGTTAGCGAGTAATGACAGCAGACAAGCCCCTGCTGCTACTTTCACGCCATCGAATAAATTAAATCCTGGTCTGCTGCATCTAACACCTCACGGTCTCACGTTCCTAGACGAAACTATTCTCACTTTCGTCTATGTCGAAGGCGAAAGACGAAACGCACAAAGGAAAAAGAGTTTAGGGGGTTGATCTTGGATGGTTGGTGTGGATCCATCTTGATGATTTATGACATGCATTATCAGCCGTGTATTCATGGCCAGGATATCCCCGACATTACCTTACCATCGGCTATTGGGGTTGACTGAAGTTTGAAGTAGTTTGCCTCAATCGGTTTGTCCGAATTTCCTACTTACTTCCGTTTGACCTTCGACCTTCTTGATCATCTTGGAATTTATCTGTTGTTATCAATCTGCACCGTGTGTTGCTTTGATCTGTACACGTTTTTCAATAGCAATTCCATTGGAAATTGTAATTTGTTCCCGAGTAAGCTATTGATCAAAACTGGACTCAAACGTGCCCTCGACTTGCACTCGGGCCGCGCGCGATCGCAGGGTGTTTTTGTTTCAATTCAGACTGAGAAGTCTCAGGAAATGTATAACTAAATCCCCCCTCAACATCAAGTTCACATAAGTCTCATTGCAGATTATTTACTAGCACCCCGTTTAGCACCATGACGCTCATCCATCGCTTCAATTCTAACGAAGAACATGCCCAGTTCCTCTCCACACAGCATCATCTCCGTATGTCAATTGCCAGCCTGATCCTCATTTCTGATTTGATTTATTTCATGTTCGCAGCACAAGGGAATGCAGTGTGGTATAACGGGCTCTGCCCCTCTCTCAAGGAAGCACAACAAGTCCTCCGCCGCATGCGAACAGATCCAGATCTCACACAAGACATAATATTCCGCGAGTACGGTCCAATATTCGTCTTCGCCTGCCTCGTCATCAGCGCTGCGATAGTCCTCAGGACGGGCGTCATCTCATCCATGGCCGAGATGTCTTTAAGCAAAGTGGTTCTCGTTGGCTCTTGTTTCGCTCTAGTTGTTTTCTTTGCCATGGCGCTGGTACGGACCGCGATCTGGTCGATCGCGTCGGGAATAGGGATGTTTGTCGACATGAACCTGGAAGAGGATAAAGACAGGTCTTTCCAACTTACCGAAACAGGCGTCCTTCTCGGTGGATTCTTCTGATCGGTCCATGTTTCATATAAGTATAATTGGTGTAATTTGGACTTGCATTTATTCAATAGCGAGCGATAAACAGCGACCAGAAAATTCAAAAAAGGCGAGGACATCATGTTTGCATGAAATGCTATGCGTTATGAATTAGCGGATGGTAAAAAAACGCTATTAGGCCCTGAGCGATGCTGGGCGTTGCCGAGCCGACCCTCCGACGGTTTCGCTTTCCAAGTCCAAAATTCCATCCGTTGACTCGAAAGTCGATAGCCTTCTACGCCTTGGTTTGGGTCGCGTAATCGAAGGACCATCCGGCATGTCGCCGTCATCAGAGTCGATGCCTTCATCTGGTGTGCCTGAGGTGACTGAGTGAGATTCAACGTCTCCAGGGGTTGTAGAGGTTCCATTGGATTGCTTGCGAGGCTTGTGCTCCAAGGTCTTATCGGGAATCTGAAAAAAAAAATTAATGAACGAACGCTAACCCTTACCTGCGAAAACATAACAAACCGGAAGGCGAGCAAGGTACGCGAGAAAAGTAGAACAAGCAGCGAGAATGAAGACGGCCTTCAAGCTGACAGCATACGAATCTCGTGCGGCACGCTGCAAGTCGGGTGGCAAATTAGCCACCAACTTGGCCGAGTGACGAATTTCACTGATGATCTGGGTGGAAAGACTCCTTAGATGTGTTAATTGATTGCATAAATTACTACTCCACCTCCTCAGCATTTGGGGCGTGGATACGGCGGCGCAATTCGGAGTCGAGTTTCGATTGGAACAGGGCGGAGGATATGGCGACGCCCCCCACTTGACCTGCAGCGCCTATAGTAAGCACAGTGACAGAGTGATGCAAATGCAAGGCTCAGCTGACCTATGCCGCGGAAAACCTGTCCGAAGCCGGTTCCCACAGCCATGGAAGACTCTATAAAGAACGTGTTAATGATGATATCATTATGTGCTGCTGTAATTGCGCGTGACGTACCGGGAAGGTGTGCAAGCAATGCGACTGATAGTGTGTGAACAGCTGTTGTGAGACGTCGCGGGAGAATGATAGTTGACATCCCAACGTACTGAGCATGGTTTGCAAGACGACGGCGTTTCCGAAGCCAAGCGGTATCTACCGCACGGACAATCCTCGGAATTGAACCAAGGTAACAAACAACGGAGTCACTCACAATACTCAACCACATTTGTAGCGGACCCGAATCTTCGCGCATTTGGGTGATTAGCACAATGCCGATAAAGGGGAAAGCGCCAAATATCAGGTTAATCATTTTGTATTTCCCTGTTCGGTGCATCATCCAACTATTATCGTGATGGTCACTGGATAGCTACGCGTGCGTCAATTATGATGCATACTCACCCAGCAAACAATGACCCGATCGACATGGAAGTGCTGTTGGGCAACAAATGCAAGCCTATGTACGATTAAAGCGTGAGTAGGTGGCTGTTGTGGAATCAAGAAATCAGGAAATGATGGACCCACCAGCGATAGAGGCACTGGTCAAGGCAACAGTTTGGAACCACATGGGAAAGAAATACATGACAGAAAAATTGCATAACGCGACAAGAAAGTTGCTGATACCAACTAGAACAGGGACTTTCTGTCGAAGGAGGGCTGGTGCCAATACTGGCTCAGGGGCAACGAGGATCTCAACCAGAATAAAAATAATGATAAAAATGCCTGCAAGAACCAGGGGTACGATAACCCATGGTTCGCCCCACTGAGACGGCGTGAGATACAACAAAGCTAGTGGAGCTCATAAAACTAACCGACATATCCTCGTTATATTTCATGCTCAGAAAGACCAAGAACGACCCAATCTATGAAATTTCAGGTTTGTATATATAACCCAGCCGACTAAATCCACTCACGGCAACCAAGAGTGTTAAGCTACCGCCGTAATCAATTCTTTTGAGGACTTCTTTAGCGCTCTTGCCCTTCCCCTTGTGGCAGAGTTAATGATTTGACAAAATAGGTCATAATGAAAACATACAGGTGTCACGTAATGTAGGTTGTAGGTTGTGAGGAACAACGACACAAAGAACAAGGGCATCTGTATCAAAAAGGCCCAACGCCATCCCAACCTAACCATTGGGGGAAAATCTGAATGAGCGAGTTTACCATTGGATGCGTGCACTGACCAATCACTGACAAGACCACCAATTGGGCCACCTAAACCCATGCCAAGCTGAGATAATAGTTATCCATTAATGAAGTCCACGGGACCGTGACCCATACGTACACCGTTAAACAGGCTGGATACCCCCTGAGTCAATCCTCTAGACTGAGATATCAACTGAATATGGCCCTTGATAAATGAGTGATATGGCTTACACGCATGCTATACATATCGCTCGTTACAATTCTAAAACCAATAAATGAAGCCGAGGTCAAATCGTGCTCGTGAGCGATGTGGTTGTGTGCCTACGTACGTGGAAGTCGTAAAGATACCACCACCTCCCATTCCTGTTAACTGCAGGGAGATGCTGCCTTTAAAGAATTAGCAGATCTATTTGAGCAAAACTCACAAATCTGGCAGCAATCAGCATTTTCATGTTTGTGGAGAAGCCACAAGCGAGAGTTCCTGTAGCCGCGATGACAACTGCAAGCTGATTAGCCCCTCGGCGACCCATCACATTGCATAACCGCCCGTATAAAGGTGTGAAGGTACACGCAGCTAGTAGATACCTATTGAACATTGAAACGTTAGGTAGCTTGGAATAATTGATCTTCTGTTTATTTACGATGTACCCAGCCAACTGGCTTCATTGGATTTGTTGAAATCGGATGATATCGAAGGAAGTACTTGATAATGTGTAAGACTTCATGAAAAAAAAGTATTCTGGACATCTCACGCGTCGCAACCAATGTCACTGCAAGTTGCGCCCATGTTAGCGAGATTTCTATTGTGCAATTAATGGCACCCACTGTTCAATGACTGCATGTCCAAAAATAATCAGGGCTCACGCTATTTTCAATTGATCAGGGCACTCACGGAAAGGAAATTGGCAGACCAAAGACCAGCTAATATGCCATAGCGCGTAGATTTCGATATATCAAGAGGGCCGACATGCGACGCCTGTATTCGACCACCATTTATTGGTGTCACGGCCTTCGATGGGCCATTTGGGAGTAAAGGTTCGCGCTCATCGGCCATTGTAATTTGACTAGGCTCTCAGGTAAGTTTCCTCAAGTTTATCACGGATGTATAACCCAACGATTTACCCTTATGTGTGAGTTGAAGCAAGCGAGGAACAGACTGAGGGGAAGAGAGGAAAACGCAAGAAGTACGGAAGCAAATTGATGGACTTGTGACATGGACAGCCACTGAGCCACATGAACTGGTTCAACAAATTGCCGCCAAATGGCCGTCGGCTTTTTGAAGTTGCGCGCGCCCCATGACTTCTCCAAACGCTATACTTATTACTGTTCAACATCACCATAGGACTTGGGGGTTTGTTTATTATAGATTTTACTGAGATGGCCCTCTTCCAAGTCTAGCTGCGGCCGCCAGCCTTGCAAACCAGCCCTGCGGTAAGTACAGAATCAAACAGTGTTTTGCTGACAATTTCGAGGTTTATCATCCTCACGGTGTCGTCACGAGTCGCTAAGAAATTCGCCAGTTGTGGAGCAACGGAATCTACGCATTTGCCGCTCGAGCTCGTTTACTCGTTGATCGCCGTGAGATCCTGTGATTTTTAAGGGTGCCAACGGGTGGGTATACGCATGACCGAGTTTCATCGTCTCCAACGAAAAAAAAGACTGACTCTTACTGCGCATGCCTTATTGTCACCCAGAGCTCTGTCCCACATATCGGAGTCCCACTTCTTCTGAGACGCCACCAGGGCAGATTGAGGGCAGAAGCTGGAAATCTCCGAGGTGAAGGTGTCAAGGCGCAAGCTGCCCGCTGCCCCCCTGCTCCCTTAAGCGATACCCCTTCCTCAGCCATAGACCCTCGATGTCGACAACATTCCGAAATTATGGTCTGTCGTGGGCGTACGGGCCACTCACACCGATGATCTAATCCAATAGTACCAAGTGGGGAAATTTTCGTGATTTGTTATCAGATAAGTCTCGCGTTAATCGCGTATTCGCGTCCGCTGGATGACCGTTTGGACGCGTCTCAGGGACAACGGGCGTTGTCTGGCATACCGAATTTTTACTTTCGAAAGGCCCGAAACCGACGGGACGCGATAAGCAAATATGCTTCATGCCCTCTATTGGATCAATCAGACGTTTTGTGGTTCGCGTTTTATTTTCAGGTCATTAGAAACCTGACTCGTCAACTCACCGCAACTGTGAATGTCCAGTGGCTCTCTTGTGAGATCGCCGATTTCAGGAACATTCAGATTCGGGGTTATCGCCCCAAGGTCCAATCTCGACAGCCGTGTTAACATGGATGGCGATGACCACCTGTGACTCTTAATCGGAAGTATCTGCCCGAGTTGACAGTGAGTGTCATTCTGGCTCCGCCAACAGGAACATCGCTTGGAGACGAGGGCCAGGGTTACGCTGAAGTCAATGCGAAAGTTAATCATTTTGACGTTGGTTCCTGCTGTCACCTCTCTCCATGATATCGGTACTGCGACCACTAACTTGATTCTCCGCGGCGCTGTAATATATAGACCGGTTAACACACTCATCCGTGTTGGACAGCAGATTCATGGCGCGAGACGGTGCATTGACAGAACGGGCAATATTTTTCGGGGGTTATCTGATACTTTGATGAGTCCGCGGTAGCAGTTCTTTCTCCACCCCTTCAGACTCCCTACCCTCGGTGCTGCACTGCCCTCCAGCAAGTCAAACAACTCGGAATTTTCCATTGCGCAACTGCTTTTCCTGTCAAAATATGGCTAGTTCGGATGGACAGAATGTATGGACCCCTTCTGAGGTAAATGTGGATGGGTCGCCGTTGCCACTATGGCGGCGCTGATTCCAATCGGATTTGTCACATCCGTCGGACGAATTTTCACTCCTTGCTCTCCCTCAAGCTTCAGGAACTAACTTGGTTCGTGACAAGACCGACGCAGCTGGTCGCAGTGGAGTCGACCCTTACGTACGGTTCTTGAGAGCTAAATGAAGTTATAGACACGCACGCATTCGGCAGGACACATGTCAATTGGATCTGCCACTGGTTAGGCATCAGAACCCATATACTGCACATCCTATTCACTCGTACATCAAAGTAGATTTGCCCTGACCAGATAGAAACTTTTTCGTTCACGCGATGGTAATGATGTTCCTTGGGACGCCGGTAAATATCACCACCAAATCCGAACGACATGCTCCCTGAAGCCGTGAAAATTTTAGATTGTTCAAGGGTACCAGTCCCTATCCCATCGCACCGTGCCCACGAACGAGTTGTCTCCGATATACCAGAGTGCTGCATAATCCCCGCGAGTAGTCGCTGCCGTATTCGCAAACCGTGACATGATTCTGCCACAACCTAGACATGTAGGTAATTATCGTTGATGACGTTGAACAGACGTCGGTACCCCTTCTGCAATATTCTGTTGTTGAAGGATTGAGAATCCACATTTTTTCGCGAATTCGGTAGCTCTCCCAATTCGCCCCCAATCACTTCCATTTCATCTCCGCGAGAGAGCAAGGACAGCTTCCGTGTCACTCCGCTGTCTGAAGTCGATCAATAATTTGCTTCCGCGGATGGATCGGGCCCTTGACAGATACATAAGTAGATGATGGCGGACTGAGACCCAGAGGTCTTGAGCTCCAAAAAACAACAAGATAATATTCGATCGTCCTCGGCTTTACAAAACTATGATATAAATAATACGAGAATGGACGGACACGATTAGGCGATAGGACCTTGTGCTACTAATTTGTCACCGGTGTATACGACAATTAAAACGCTCATTAGAATAATTATCGTGATACAGGCGATCAACGCCGTCTGCCAGGCTGCGCGTTGACAGCTTGTTCACAGTTCGGGCAAAGCCTATCGATATTGGGCGCTAGATGTGACACTCTCGTTAGAGTCTGAAATAAGAACCCATAAATTTTATCACTCACAGTATTGCTGGGGGTATTGACGACTGATACGGAAAGAAATTTGTCAAATGGGTCGAGCGCAGAGGGAAATTGCGAATCGGATCGGCATGTCCGAAAGGTACATTGAGAGGGGAAGAGGCAGGTCGTGTGAAGAAGTTCACAGAAGGGCGAAATCAGCGATATGATCCGGGGGTGGAAGGATAAAGGTACGTACTACTGCCAGCAAGTACTCTTGCAATGAGGAGGAGCGCAATCGCGCGGATGATTTGGAGAAAATTTACAGCGTTGGTTATCACATGGGATCTACAAGCTGTTGGGTCAAAGCATTATATTGACGAGCAGTGTACTAACAAGTTCTTCGGGCTGAGGGCAAGATAGCGATGAGTCCATTGATCTTTGTTAACAATAGGCGGACCTCACCAAATTTACAGCGTGGCCACATTTCAAGTAGACATTGCGGACGCTACAAGAACAGAGTTGAATTTCGTCGCAGCGAGTGCTTGACAATGTACTTACTGTCTCCAGCAGCACATTGTGATTAGAGAAGTGCAGAGTTGATAACTGAGAAGGAAGTGATAGAAGTGGTCGAGGGTGTATTGGGAATGTAGATATTCAGTCGCGATTAGCCACCTTTTATCTGCTGGCGAGTAGGCTATGGGACGGACTTTGTCAAACAAAAGTCAAAACGTACAGGCCCATTTGTTTATGGCGCCAAGGCCTCTGATGATTTCAGATTGACCGCCATCTGTGCAAAACGAGAACAGATTTGCCCAGCCACGGTAAACGAGAGGTGTTACCGTGCGTCATTTGATAGGGTTTTCGCAGGACCTGTCGTCGAGAAAGACTAATCGCATTAGGAACATGCTCAAACACTTTGCGATGGAAAGGCAGTTTCATGCCGGAAATCACGCCTGATCAGGTTATCTGAGTCCTGTACAACGGTGCGACCAACATATAAGGATAAATTAGACACTGTCAGATAGCTCTGGACAGTTACCCAACATGATTTAAACATAGCTACCCTGGCATAAAATCACGGGGAAATATGAACAGAGGGTTTCGGATACGGATAATTTCGTACGACCAATCTTGTAACGACCCTTTGGCACCCTCGCTACCCTGTCCAAACCCCCTGCATTTGACTGTAACGGGACCGCGGAATGAATGGTGATGGCAAAGTTCACATAAATGTATGAAGCCGTATCGACCGGGAGAATTATTACAGGAACTGCACCAATCTTTGCTGATTGTCAAAAAAAAACAGGATACAGCTCATGACCATTTCTGGCTGAGCGGCAAGAAAAAAGATATGGGTCACGAAATAAACGATGATCTTTTATGATTACTAAGCCAACCGATTGTCTTGGGTTCGGAACAAGCCGTCTCCAAAACGCGAGGAAAACATGGTTGAAACGTGGTATTTCGTACTCCGCTTGCAGTTCACGAGCATGCCGCTCGTGGCCGGAGCCGGGTCGTCCCGAATCCAACATCATCCCGTCAAGCGGTTTATTTGCCGCCACCACCACAAGTCCAAGGAGCTGTACTGTCAAACTCCATGTTATGACGAGATCAGGACAGCCTTTCAAAGCAACAACAGGCCCGCCAATCTTGAAGGAGAAGAAAAGGAAAAATTTCTACGAACACGGAAAGGTAGGCACTTACATTGACACCATTAAGCTCGATCAGTATCAGATTCTTTCTCATGCAAATATACGGATAGGATGCATTGGAACTGGCAATGACAGTAGGTGCCTGTCAAGAAGATAAATCATTGCGAAAAGCAGAGAAACATCATCAACCACAGGTACATCATTCTCGCAATGCGCCCAACGCCGATACGTGACAGTCTGATCACTTCGTATTTTTTGACTGTCACCAGCCTGGTCAGCCCCGATCAGACCGAAAAGATGTCAAATCGCGACAAAAAAACAAACTGGTGGGTCATCACAAATGACAGAAGGCGCTCCCTTGACCTAAGTGACATACAGAAGGAAACTAAAGCTATCATAGCCAGCTCGCGGGCACGGTCGAAACGAGAAAAGGCAAAATTGCGCAAAGACACTCCCGGTGGACAAGTAGATCGGCGCGGTACAGCCGCGCCTGATGTCGCCGAAAAGTCATCTACACGGAAGAAAGTTTCGTTTGCTTAGACTTTAGCACGCACGATCAGGATCCTTCGACCGAGTCCGACAGTAGCCCAGATGCTGGTATACCCATTCGCCAAAAGTCAAATAGACTATGTTGACTCACTGGACTATTCCTATTCCTATTATTGCGCACCAGCAACCGTGGATTAATTTCTTTGGCTGTCCGCGGCTCATGGTGAAGCTGGGGTGCCCATCAGTTACGGCGTGCCATGGAGACAGCTAGTCGCTATTGAGATTCCGAACCATCGTATCAATGGCGAATGCCGATCAAGGTCCTGCCTGTTTGATTGGTGAACTTCGAGGTGAGGTTGAGGCTGCTATCAAATTTCTCCCGTCGCGAATTCGAAACGACAAACTGCAACAGCATGATAATCAACATCCTATTTGATGAGAAGAAGAAAGTGGTACATATTAATTTTTTTTCTCGTTGTACTGGACTCACTTGATGTTATTGAGGTATACCAAATATTTGTCCCCATAGGGACTGCATGAAGACGGCCATGCCTTCCATTAAATATATCCAGTCGTTAATCCTTCGGGACACACAAGGCTGCCTAACGTTCCGAAATGCACCATTAGCGGAATAGACGTTAAATCGACTGCCTCGGGATATCGTTGGATAGCTCTAACGATCTATGGTCGTACAAGAGCGACGATTTAGTGCCGTATCTCTCTATGTCCTGGCCCGTCTGGGAAATTCATGCTATCTCGCTTTGCTAAATGAAACGTCCAATGGCGATTTGCGGATACGAAGATCACGATCACGAAAATTGCGACTGTCGCCGTCAGCACAACCGATTATCGTAAACTCCTATTGAAGCACAATCGCCCAACGCACTCGCGGACAAATTATATTCCCGCGGAGTCGCCGAATTTCCTGACGATTAAGCAATCCTCGGTATTCCAGATCCGCTCTGGATTTGGGCCTTGTTGGGCGTAGTATCGATCACCAGCTCTAACCTCGCACTTCATCTCTCCTGATATGGCAAATGGGTGCATGTTACTTCATGCACGTCCACACAAAATGCGAGTCGGCGGCGGATTCGGCGGTCAGCGCTAGTCAGTTCTCTATACGATCTGGGAGATGGATCTAGGGCGTTTCCCGGACCACTCGGCCTTTGATAACAAATGTGCTCAACAAGCACGACATTCGAATGCTGCCAAACAAATACATAGCTCTCATTATCCAATCTGGGGACCCGTCTTGCTCGATTCCACACTATGTGCCATTATACCGGTGAAAATGCGCTATTCGGGGACTTTCGTGGGCGAATAAGAGCTAGATAGTGGTTCGATAGTTCGTGTCATGCAAGCCCTCTTCTGTGAGATCGGTGTGAGATTGACTGCTGTGTATGCGAACAAGAAAGGTTCGAGGGAGAAGTTTAATATTGTGGGTCCATGGACCACTGGATCTGGAATTATTGTGGACCAGCTTATTATGCTGCTGACAAACTCCGTCGGTCTACCACGCGACGGTTCAACTCCTCCTGTCTTACATTCGTTCATGTGGCGGGCAACCCTTTAGCAATCAGGTTTCAGCTCAGTGTTTTGTATCCTCTCAATAACAACTTCATTCTGTATCCCAATAGCGGTCGTGGACTGGTACAATCACCGCTGGATAATCTGTGGCATCAAGTTGGAGTATCAGGACTTTGAACTTCAAACACCAACACCCCACCCCAACTCGTGTGGATCAAACATCCTATCCAAAATCGCAGCTAATGTCTCTGTACACCCCCGTGTTTCCATCATCTCATGAAACCAACACAGCGCAAAAGCTGTCCTCCAGAATATCCTCCGCCGGTCCAAGTTATGTGGAGATCCTCCGGGATGTTCATCTATTCTTGTCAAGTCAGAGCGAACTCCTTTCGCCCCCATCGCGTCCCATGTCGCCGACATTCGACGATAGGGTACAGAAACTGAGAGAAGACGTCCAGGAAGCATTTTGTGTTGCCGAGGGGGAGCCTGCCAGCGGCAAATGGGTGTATTTGAGTGAGAAGCTTCGGATGGGGTGTGTGAGGGGCAGATATTATCGGACGAATTGGAGAGAATATGAATCTCGGAATAGCGCTGAGGAGGAGCTACAGTGGATATTGCCGGAGGAAGAAGAAGCTTGGTTTAAATGGGAACGCACGAGAGAGGAAAAGAGATCGAAGACCAAAACGGGGGAATCGAGGAACTCGAAGGAGTTAATTCCTACAGCCTCATTGGGAAAGCAAACGCTTCCCCATCCACAGTCTGCTGAACAGGAGTTGCAAATATCAACAGCGAAGCATGATACGGTGGTCTCTCCGCGAACGCTGAAGCACGTAACTGATAAGGTGACGAAATGGAAGGCAACAATGCCTTCTGATGGTGTGACTCGAGACGACGTCGCACCAGCGCCCGTGGTCTTAACCGCGAGCGAAGAGACCACTGCTCGAAAGGGCAAAGATTTGGCGAAAGGGTCGAGGGAATCGTCTTCGCTCGGATTTCCGGTGGTAAAACGGTCAACTACAACAGCAACTGGGAAGAAAAACAGGGACCCCACTGGTCGGCCCGCTGCTGTGAACTCACAGGACAGCATAGGCGCCGCACGTCAAAACAAAACAAATGATTTAGCAGCACGGGAAGGGACCGCAGCGGAGCGCAATGGTTCCATCGATATGGCTAGTTCCCGTGTCCCCCTGAAGCCCTCGCTTCCGCCCGATTATATGCCCAAGATTACGGATATCCCAGAAGCGGTGGGTCAGTTGTTTGATTATTTCTTATCGTAAACTCATCTGCTCCGTCTTTTTTTTTGGCATTCCGTATCAGCCGTACCTGCCGCCATCGTTTCCGTCACAGTTAGAAACTTCAACTCCACAACCGTTGCGGGAAAAGCCGCCGGCGATTTTACCTTGTGCACCCTCATCGTCATCACCTCCCCCCTCTTCATACGTTGATAACCCTGTTCTCGATCACCAACACGGGTTGGATCGAGCACCTAATATTTCATCTTCGCTACCGCTGCCAAAAACTCCTCGGCAGCCTCTCAAACGAGCTCGATCTGTTGCATCGCCGTCAACCCGTAAGGATACAGTCATATCCCTCGCATCTCCCCCGGCAAAACGATCACGCACAGATCTCCCGTCTAGCGATGCGCCGTCATCAATAACCAACCCCATCACCCCTGTACAACAGCCCGCACCTGAGGTGAGCCACGGACAAGCGTTGGGAGATTCAGGAGATGCAGTTTTGAGTACAACGCCGCCCCGCAATTTGCCTACGTTAGACGAGTTGTTAGCATCTTCACGGCGTTCAAAGCCGCGCCCTCGGCCACCCTCGCGTAAACTGCCTTTTACGGTGGACACTGCGAGCGCGGGTCATATTGCTCCGCTTCGACCTCAAACGCCTATTCAAGAGGAAAATCCATCACCCACCAAATCCTATTTTTCATCTCCTGCTTCACCATCAGAATCCCCCGGCTCTCCCCGTGGCTTACTTTTACGATCACCTGTCAGTCCCATGCTTTCATTTGCTCAAAATCCGAATGCCTTTCTGCCTCAGTACACATCAACTCAACAGCCAGGTGTTAAAGGCGGTCCTTCGACGGGGCGAACGGGTAGTGGGCTGTTCGGCATGGGGTACAGCTCTCAATTTGATGTAGAAGGACATGTTGATCGGGTCAGTGAGCTCCTAGAGAAGGATGTCGACTTTGACGGTTGGTTACGGGATATTCCAGGGAATAACTCGCTTGACGAACTGGAACCGAGTAGGGGGGATTGAAGTAATACCCACGAATGCTATATTATTCACCAACCTCCCTCTTGTTATTTATGACTATTCTACAAAGAGCCTGGGCATGCACAAAAGAACGACAGAGGGCCGTACTTGGCAATCTGAAAGGAATACGGCCTCGAGGCGAAGGGGAATCTGCTGGGACCCCGAGTCACCATCATTAATCCGGCCGGGAGAGACCTTGGAAAGGTAATTATTCCCGGGAATGTGGCCTTGGTGGACGAGAGTGGCATGAGGCCGGCCGGAGACCCACAGGGGATTGATGGGGTCTTCCCATGCCTATTGTCACGTGACTGTAGTATTGTTCGATATCAGCGCGTGTTGGAGTCGACCACGACCACAAATATTCCAACGGACAGCCACTCCCGCTGACGATGAGCAGGCGGGACTCACGCGCTTCATTAAATGCAAGGCAAAACGACGCTTTAAACGAGTTCGAAAACTGTAAGTGACCTTTACTTTCACTTGGATTCACCTTGTAACGGTGGCTTTCAGTCAAGAAGAAATTCTTGCTTGCGAACAAGCACATTACCAAGTAAGTTTGTGGCTCAAAGTGAAATCCGATAACGCTCTAAGCCAGCGATTGCACGCAGACTTAATTCGACACTAAGCGTGCGCATTGAAGAGCTCAATGCGCAAATATCTACGCTCTATGTCGAAAACCTGAGACTCCGTGCCTCGGAGATCGCACTTGCTGCACAACTCAAGAGGGAGCAAGAGAAATCAAGAAAGATCATGGCAGATGCGGAGGCTGCCGTGAGTGCCGTACTGCATATTGACATGCGTTCGCCCGCTCATTTGCTCACCAGACCTCTAACCTCTCTAAACATCTCCATTTTCTTCGACAGTCACTTAATATTGCCTCTGGAACGCCGTCTCCTACTACACAGGCTCCACCGCAGCCGCGAGCTCGTCGCCCAGTTATAAATACAAACTCATCTCCCCAGGTTCCCAGATTATCCCGTGCACCGAACGTTCCTGGGATCTATGAAGATGAGGAGCTCGCTTCTTCTCCAGAAGTCGAAGATGATGAGGCCGAACACGTTCCAAGTCCTACGATCCGGCGGAAAGCGAAAGGACGGCTCTCGGCTTCCCGTCTACCTTTGCCATCCCGAGTGTCATCGCCGCCTCCGCTGCCTACACCTTTGCACGTCAACCTTCAAGAACGCGGCGCCAAGCGGAAAACAGGTAGGCGGCAGAGTGGCATGCTGACCGTCGATACGGATGTTGCTGGCTTTGAAATGGTTCCGCCGAGGGCTTCAAGCCCAGCCTTTGGTTCACCTGCTCGTAGGGAAGCTGGGTTAGCAGAGGATGAGGAGGAGAGGCAAGCAGTTGCTAGAAGTCTGTTCCCTCCCGACGGAGACGACAGCGAGCATGCTTCCAGCTCGAGGAAAGAGAGGCGAGAAAAGAAAACAAATACGACTGACCGAGAGCCACCATCTGAAGAAGGAGCTGAGAGTGCAGGGTCAAGGCAGCGAGAGAGAAAGCGGAGAAGAGACGACGAATATCCCGGATTGAAGGATGTCACGAATTCACCTAGAAGTCGTGCTTTGCTCCCTCCATTGGATACTAATGCGTCAGGTGCGGTGGCTGTCAATGATCTCCGTGCCACGAGTCACGACCTGACCCCTATATTTGATTTGTGGTTGTATATAGATCGCGACCGCCAACACACGCCAGAAACTGAAGGCCCCACACCGATCTCTGCTGCGACCTCTTTAGCGACGACGCGGAGTTTCCTGTCTACACCTGCAACGACTCCTGCAACAACCCCACAAATAAATTACCTGCCCACTCCACGCGCGTCAAGCAGCCCGGTCCCTCCTCCTTGCGCCACATCCGCATCTGAGTCGGAAGCTCCTGCCGGTGGGCGTGAGCGGCGTGCAAGGAAAAGTGTCAATTATACTGAACCTAAACTCAACACGTGCGTTGCTTTTTAGCAGCATGTTGCTCCCCATACGGTTAGATGACTGATGTATTACTTGTGTCCCGCAGAAAAATGCGGAAACCTGACTCTGTTCCCCCTTCGGGTACTTCGGCCCCGAAGAAACGCTCGTCTACCTCGAGTGCACGAGGCGAAGAGACTGAAGCGCGACGTTCGTCCCTGGAAGGTCCGGCCCCACCAGAGCCCATGCCTTCACCGCCACGACTCCTCGTCACTCGCACCACCTCATCCACATCAACGTCAGGGGCTTCTTCATCCGGTACAATAGCCGTTAAACGGAAGAAATCGCGCCCCTACGTTCATGCGGATGACGAAGACGAGAGTGAAGGAACGCAAGCGGATGCCGAGTACGGCGGATGGGTAAATCTCGACGGTAGGCGGCGAAGCACACAACACAACACGAACACGAACGGCACGAGCTCGCGGAGATTAATCGAAGCTGATGATGGTAGGCGGCATAGTTTGGCTGTTTGAATCCGAATCCATATGCGATCTTTTTTCGGGAAACGATTCACGGTTCACAAGCCCATGTCATTCCTTTCTCCCTTAATACTTAGGATTATTATATCGTATTGACATTATGAGGTATCCAAGGAGCGCAATGGAGTATGTCTTATTCATACCGATACCATGCAAGTTTATCGTAGTTCCTTGTAGTTGTTGTATTATCTTTGGGCTATTTGAATTTCATCACTGCTACACAACTGGCTACCAATGTTTGTCTCTGTGTGATTGTGTTTATCTGTACCCTTAGAAATAAACAACCTTTAGTAATATAGTCGGAAAGTCAGTTATCCGAGGCACCATGATTCTCAACATTGATGTGATTAGACTTGTATTCGAATCCTTATACTTTGATGTGCATGATGCCCATCCACCTGTGCTCTGGAAACGAGCGTACCTGAAAGATTTCGTTTCGCTCGCTCTTACTTGCCGCACCTTTTGCAGTCCTGCTCTAGACATACTATGGAGCACGCAAACATCCCTGTATCCACTGGTAGCCACATTTCCAAGTGACCTTTGGGAAATTCGTCATGAAAAATCGGAACTTTTTACTGCTGCCAAACTGCCCTATATTGTACGTATCTAGTTGAGCGTAATCTTGTTCACTCAAATTGTGTTTTCAGTTCTTCATTAGAAATGTGGTATCCGATGATTGGGAAATACCGCTATCATATGCGCGTCGAATAAAACACCTTTCACTCAACAGACGCAGGGAATCCCGTCCCTCGCCCGCTGAGATTCATATCACAACACTCTGCACATTGCTGAGGGCCTTTCCATCCCAGCTCTTGCCAAACTTGTCTAGGCTAGAGATTTTATTATCACCTGAGATCTTCGGGGGAAATCTTCAGTTCTTGGGCTTCTGCTTAACACGGCTTGTTCATGCCAAACTGCGTTCACTTGAGTTTAACTCATTCACCGAATCGAATGCTACATTCAGCGCCGCTGTGGATTCTGTTATTGATAGATGTGTCGAGCTCGAAAAGCTTCACGTTTTTGGGCTTATGTCTCTCTCCCCGCAGGCTCATCATCATATTATTCATTTATCTCAACCCGGTCATCTACACCAGCTTCGATCACTCAAGGTGTTTAACGCACCATTCTGTATACCTTTTGATGCTCTAGTCCGCATTGGCGCTCTAGACTTGGAGGAGCTCCACGTTCGAGTCAACGACGGTGTAGATGGTGTGCGATGGGAACATGTTTCGGGTCATTTTTTCCAGAATTTACGAAGACTCACCCTTGAAAGCTCTACTCTGAAGCTTGGAGATGCGCTGCTGTCCAACGTTGGCTCCAATCACTTAACAACAATATATCTGGGCACCACTACCATGCAACGTACAGACCATCTCTATAATTTACTCCGAACGCTTGCACACCGTTCTCCGGATTTCCCTAATCTGTGTTCTTTGTTCGTATCGTGTTTCGCAATCGATTTCGCAAATTCCGCCGTCCCATCGCTCATGGAACCTTTGCTCTCCGGTTCTTTCAATGCACTTCGTATGTTGTCAATCAAAGTCAAAAATAAAGGAAGGGTGTCGCTATCGCTGGATATCGACCGGATCCCGGATGCTCTTCCGGCCCTTGAGATATTCAATATGCCCTATCTCTATGCACATACTGTGACTCTTGAACGCATATTCAATTTTGCCAGACGGTGCAAATTTCTAAAGACCCTTGGGATAGGCGTCAATACTAGTATCGTTCCTCAGCTCGCAGAGAGCACAGAACCAGCAGCTATGCTGGAGCTCCTCAAAGTTGGGATGTCGGATATTGGCGATCCCAAAGAGGTGGCCGCCTTCCTACGTCGAGCATTTCCCAACTTGACATGCGTCAAGGCGAGCTCCGCCTCAGAATGGAACGAGGAATGGTTGGAGGTAGATGATATGATCACGAAAGTTGATACGGACGAGTAAGGCACTGTACGTCGATTTCATGTATACTTCACCCAGTACTTATAGGTTAACACAACAGAAATCAGGCTAACAACATTTTATATATCTGTGATAATCATACAACACTTGATTTCGTATTGAGGACAATGGAAATAAATCAAAAGTACGCCTGTAATCGAGTGTAAGACAATGCACCATGTCACGGGGTAGATTTAGAAGTGTCTTACCGCAGCATTTGGAGGACTAGCAGCTCCTCCAAGACTAACGTCCAGTCAGATTAAGTCAACGCCGGTGGGTAAAAACAATGATGACCCACATGTTCAGAGGCCAAGAAGTGAAGAAGAATGTATATCTCCCGGTGTCCTTGCAGAGTTGTGACAACGCCTCGAGATCAAAGAATTCACCTAGCAAGCGAAAATGATTATGGTGCAGAGATCAGTAATTCGTACACTTACCAATGGGCATCCCCCAAAGTCTTTGTATGATCAACGGGATGAGACTTGAAATCTCTTAAGAAATGATAAATTTTACTGACCCTAGAATTGTCTATGGAGATTGAATGAGGCTAAGCATTCTATTCTCGATTGCTTCTCGAAAGACCCACCTGATGTAACTGTGGTGTACCCGCCGGAGTCGGCCATCGCTGCGAGTGAACCTCATTGTCAACCAGGCCCTAAGACATCTCAAAATATTGCACAAACCTCCATAGAAGGCTGGTCAGAAGCGACAGCAGCAAAATGGTTGTTCCTGTAAGATAATTTAGTTGCATCGGTGAAGCAAGTGTATGTGATTTTACCAGAGGAAGCGCTTCATGTCGTCGCTCTGTTCGATACCCGCGCTGTCATAAAAAGGTTGAGCAGGATGCTCGATTCTGTATTGAGGACTAAGGCCTACAATGTCTCCGCCTCAGACCCACCTCGAAGCTTGTGCTTGTCTTCATTAGTGGACGTGTAGTACTTCTGAGTGAAACCAACACGCAGAATCAAAATATCTCCTTGCCGGAAGGTTACACCTTGCTTTTTGGCCACGGCTTCAAGCTCTGCCACGGTAAGGGCATGAGTGGTCCATGGGTCATATGGAAGAGAGCCTCCGTCTGCGGTGTAATAGTTGACAATATCTAGGAGGACACCTCGGCCACATATACCATGTTTAGCCCAGTCTACGAGAGAATCCAATTAAGATACATCGCTTGAAAGTGGGATCAAACGCACTGTGCATTCCAAGCTTGATGCTCGCCTGGTCGATCTCGCTCGGATCGTGGATTTCCATCTCTCCCTCTGATAAGCTGTCTGCAGGAGTGCTATTGAAACAGATAGATAAGATCCGGACAATGTCAATAGACGAAGATTCTTACTTATTGTAGAAAACGTTGTAATCCCTCAATCCATAATGTTTCAAACCATCCCATTGGGAACCGGATTGGGTATTCTGCGCATGAAAAGCGTGTTCAATAGATAGCATGACGTCGCAAAAGGCGACATACAATGTGGATAACATCATCTCTGATTGGGATGGTTGGTCCATCTTTCTTGAAAGTTGTAATGGAAGGGATCTTCCTTCCAAATACCGGCTACACCAACGCTCACTCGTTAAAAAGTTGCCGTAGTACTGTTGTTAGACACCTACTCTGGATGGGAAGTGAAGAGGCCTGTATGCGTAGCTCTCGGTTAGCAAACCCAGTCAGTGAAGTTGGATTGCGTTCACCAGTTCAGAGAGACGGTCTTTCCAGTGCTACGCGCGTCATCATGCTATGAGTACAAAATTAAATCGCTCATGCCTTCTTGGACACACCGGATCTCTTCCTGGGCAGCTCGTTGAATGACATCCTCCGTGAGGAGATTGATAGTTCCTATTTCGTCGTCCTTACCCCATACCTCCCAAGCGCATCCCTTGAAGTCGTGGAAGTTTGGTAGCTCATCGAATGTCGGGAGCTTCTTTGCAGGCGGCTCTTCCTTGGCTGGCGGCGAAGGGGCCTCCGCTTGGGATGGCGACTGCGGCTGTTCTGTCTTGCTGCTTTTCTGAGGGAAAATACGCTTCAAACGAGAGGTCATGATCAGATAATTGGAAGTTCAGATCTTTGCTTCGCTTCATTTAAGTAGGCCATCATTGCATTCACACCTACACCAGCAGACCTATCAATGTGGAGATAAAAGAACAAGCAGCGTAAATATAGATACACGGAGACTAAAGGAATAAAAACGTGATACAGTCCGCTCCCACATGGATTATTACTGATGACACCATCATCCCCTGATAAACGGATGGATTAGCGCTTCCTTGGGAGTGATGCGCCTTGCGGGGTCGAGCGCCAAGCATTTATCCAACAAATCGATGAACGAGGTGAGTAGTTTGCTCTCGTCGTCTTTTAGTCTGGCCGATGCTGGTGGCATGAGCCGGGCCCGAAGGTCTCGCGAAGGTTTCTGTATGTGCACCTTGCGTATCACATTCTAGAAGAGTCGGTCAGTTGACCAGACTGTGCGGACTCGAGCAGTCACTTGACTTACCGCTCCAGTCACACGGTCCGTTTCAATACTCTCGAACCCACCCATTTCATCGAAGTATACATCACCAAATTTGGCTTTCTTGATCATTTTGGTATTGAATCTCCCCTTGAGTTCCATCATGAGCAATAACATCTGGTTATTGGACCGTCCAGGGAAAAGGATTTTGCCAGTGTACAATTCATATAACGTGCATCCAATGGACCAAATGTCTAAAGCAGGATCATATGGCACCCCGAGAACTATGTCACAAGATTAGGAACAAGATAATCACAGCAATAGGTTCACTCACTAATTTCGGGAGCACGGTAGAAGCGGCTGACAAGATAAGGAGTGATATCGTTTTCTGATGCGTCAGATGCTGATCCTAGATCGCATAACTTAAGAAGTGTCTTGTGCTCATTTACCTAAAACGAATTAGATAGTCTCTATGTGATGTGCAACAGTATCGACATACCAAGATATTGTCAGGCTTGATATCTGCATGCATGATGTTTGTTTTCTTCAGTAAGCTGAGAGCTAGGAAAAGTTGATGAGCGTAAGCTCTGACGGCTTTGATGTTGAGGCCAACATCCTTTCCAAATCGCTTCACCACGTCTCTGAGGTTCATGCTACACAAAGTATGTTAGATTTGAAAGGCACGCGAGGACAATGAAAACATACCTCATCGATTCGAAAACAATACAAAGATGGCCTCTGTGTTCAAAAGTCCTTTCCAAGCGCACAATGTGCTTTTTATCTTCCGGGTCAGCCTGTTTTAGCTTGTTAAGGATTTGAACTTCCTTCTGACCCGCACGATACCTGTGGAAATATGTAAGCACAAAACGTGCTTATATGAAAAAACTTACATTGATTCTTGGGAACGGATTATCTTGATGGCGACTTCTTTTCCAGATTCTCCGGCATCTGCCTGAAGCACACGAGCTCGCACGACATTGGCAAACATCCCTTTGCCAAGAGAAGAGAAGACCTGGTAACGACCACCATCAAGTTGCTCACCGAGAATGACCTGGTAGTAGCCCTCGGGATCTGCAGCGGTATCTAAAGTTGTAGTGATCAAAGCCGGCGCTGATGGTTTCTGGGAAAAGTCGTGTCAATCCAGGTTATTATCCTATAAAATGCAAAAAAAAACTCACTGCGACTTTTTTCAGCTTCTTTTTCCTTTCAGATGTTGCCACTGCAAACATGTCGTCGACGTCTTCCTCTTCCTCCTCTTCAACGATTTCGACGTCAACTTCCATCGGCTCATCCTTAAGAACTCGCCTCTTCTCATCTTCACGGCGATCTAAGCTTGGATCATAGTCAGCAGCCGAGATTTGTTCAGAAGTTTCGTCTTGTGCTCGTGCTTTGGCGCGAACGGTTTCTTCTTCATCGTCTTTAGCCAATTCAAACATACCCGGAGTCGGAGAAGCCGACAAAGACCGGCGTTTGCCTATTGAAGTAGTTTAGTTTCAATTTGGTAAAGGTGAAAAAGTACTAACTTGATGAGCCATTCAGTGGTTGGGCAGAATTTACACCAGGGGTAACGGTGCTGTGGGGCTGGGATTTGGGATCAGAAACAGAGGAAACAGACTGAGGCGGTAGGACCGCACTGCTAGGTCCAGGGCTTGGACTGGCGCTCTGGTTTGTGCTGGCGATGCCAGCGTGTTTGGCTAAAATTGCTTGACGTCTTGCACGCCGGGCTGCAAGAAGTTCTTCGACGGGAGGAGATGCTGGCAGGTCTAATTCGAGCTCAGGTTCAGGTTCAGGAGGAGGCTTCTGTGATTGTGATGAAGCGACAGACTCTCGAACAGACGGTGTGGCCGATCCACGAGATGGAGTTATCCGAGGAGAAATTCTACCGCATATTCAGAATTTAAAAAAAAGATGGCGACCTTAGCAAAAGGATCGGATACTCACTCGCCTTCTTCTTTGTCAGAATCATGGTGCACCGAGCGATGACCGTTAGTTGTGGTTGATGTCCGCCGCTCTCGAGGAGGACTTCGGGGACGGCGATCGTCCTTTCGGTCATCGTCTCTTCGGCGATAATCACGGTCCCTGTCTCTATCTCTTTCCCGGTCCCGTCCATCTCGTCTGTCACGTTCTCGTTCTCGAGGATAGTCTCTATTCCGGTCTGATTCTCGTGACTTCCCATATTCTCGTCGATCAGTACTTTCTCTTCGACTGTCCAAGGTGCCACGCTTGCCTCTGGGAGAATTCAAATGTACATCTCTCCAATCTCGAGGGTCTTCTCTGTCTCTCTGTCTCTTGTAGGAATTTGAGTCGAGGTTTCCATGACTGCTACTGCCCTCCCAGGGTCGCTTTGCTCCTGCGGATATGTTAGTCATCTTCTTCTAAAATTATTTGGTTTACTGGGCACCGCACGAACGAAAGGATGTTGCGGTATAACGATGTAAAGTAGAATGTAAAAATGAGACTGAGAGAAAGACTATCAATGCCAAAAGTTACGACGTTGAGGTCAAAAGAAAGAGCGCCTGTCGGAGTCAGCAAGTCAGCCACAAGCAGACATGGTCCGTGCACTGTATGTACCATTAACCCAAACGTATTGACATTCCCCCCAAGTTATTTACAACTAATAGTGTACATTAGTGCAACAATAGTATGTGTTAACTGAAAAAATAAACTGAACCCTGCATATGTGTGAGGTTTGAATAATTAATTGTATGCTGAAGCTGAATCAACGCAGTTTCCCTTTCGCCTTATCAGCTCGAGAACCTGGCGGAGGTTTATACGGGCCATGTGTCGCGTTATAAATCTGTTGAACTACGTGTTGCCTGCCTTTTGTGTCGGGAGAAGAGAATGTCAGGTCTATAACATCTGGCTGTCTTCTCCTAACTTGCTGTATATCCCTCAGATTCCTCTCGGCGATCACAAGGCCTCCATTAGACAGCAATTCCAAACCAGAGACACCGTCATCGTCGCTATCTTCGTCGTCGCTGTCAGTGTTGTTGAGTTCCCGATGAATTTGCGCATCGTCAGAATCCATGTCTTCTGAGTCCTGGTCAGCCTGCTCGACCATGTCTCTTGAGACAAGGTCACCGCCAGCGGAGATACTCATGTCCCCTAGAATGTCCTCCACAACCAGCTCCTCGCTGTTTCTGTCGGGGGTGACCTGAAGGCGGAAGGAACTAGGTGCACGAGCGTCATTTTCATGTTGTTCGACTTGCAACTCCTCGTCAAGATCGCTTTCCGGTACAGCTTCAAGAGGCTCTTGAACCGCCTTTTCTTTTCCTTTCTGGGACTTCGGTTGTGGGATAACAACGGGTTCGGGGTCCACAGATTTCGACCTCGCACGTGTATTACGGTACGGTGCATCTGTGGATGGCGTTTTCGAAATTCGTATGTCTTTGGAACTCTTCTTGGCAGCTTCAGACGACTTCGTTGTAGCCGGGATATCATCGTTTTGGCCAACTCGCGACCTAGGCGACTTAAGTCGGTCTTCTAATGGAGGATGAGCCTGGGACAGTACACGAGGCCTCAAAGGCCTGACGGGAACAACAGTGTCACGTGTTCGTGATGCTGCAGCGCGAGAGGGACCAGCGCGAGGTGGTGACAGTCTCCTTACGTCAGGGCTATTAACGAGAGTGCGTTGCGTGAGAAAGAGATCTGGTTCGTCCGTCGAAGGAGGTCTCGGTGGAGAATCCGGACGTTGAGGTTGAGGATCGTTTTGCCTGCCTTGTTTTTCGGAAACAATCGCGACTCTGCGTCTTTTCTGCGGCGATTCATAACTGCTGTGCGCATCGGATCCGTTTCGGCGACGTTTTTGGACCTGTTTGCCATTGTCTGGTTCCTCGACCTCACTGAATAGCGAGTCAGGGGATGACACCCTAAACTCTTCCTCAACCTCTTTATCTCTAGCTTTTGCAGGCGCCTCATCCTCATTGCCTGCGATATCCTCGTATATTTCCTGAGCCCTGATGTCATCGTGCTGTTCATGCTGTTGATTGGGGACATCATCATTGTCGTCGTAAGCATTCTCAACTTGAGGACGCCGTGGCATTGGGTATATCCTATTGTGCTGCCGCGATCTGGGGTCCCTCGCCAACCCCAAACCTCGACCTTGAGGCCCATCGACATATTCCTGGATCATTGGATCAAGTATATGTCGCTTGGTCTTATAACGGTTGCGCCATGACTGCCAGGTATGATTTTTGGCCCAGCGATACTCTTTCGATCCTTCGGCTCCCTGGATTAGCGATGGGTAAAGATACATGGGGATCATGAGGATACAAACAGCCAAAGATATTATTGACGAACCATCATTTCCAGCTCCATATACAAGTTGTTCCCAGTCCGCCCGCCAGCTTCAGCATTAGGTATCCGATAAGCGATGTAACGCGCAAGGTTTGCGTCGTCAGCTGGCGTATACGCCACCCTCGCCTCATACGGTGTAGGGCCAGGCATCCCTTGCGCTTTAGGTTTGGGATGAGAATAGTTCCCAGTTCGGATGCATCGCGATACAAATCCAAGACGTTCTACGTATATAAAACGCTTCCACTCAAGTTCTGAGCAGCTATATGTAAGCTGGAGTGTAGGTTGGTCGATTTTCTGGTCGTCTACGAGCACTACATTGGCGGCTTTATCCGTTTCTTGGACTATGCCTCCGTTGCGCTATTAAGTATGATCAGACGAGGGCATAAAGAAAATCGCGTTCGTACAGTAATATCGTCCTTGAGTCGATCCCGCCCATTTGTGATACTTCGGTGCATAAAAAAACGCACAGGGCGCCCATCCTGCACAAATAACTGTCGAGGATTGTCATCTCCACTTTCTTCTTCTTCGACTTGGCGATTTTTCCTGCGAAAGGACATGGCGAGCCTGTGGATTGCACAGGTTTAAGAAGGAAAAGCAGGAACAGGAGCTGAGAGTGGGGTTGATTTCGCTTCGGCTAACTCCGAAACTCAAACCCATGAACTGGGTTAGGGTTAGAGTTAGGGTTAGGCATGGAATCGCAAGACACCTTTCTTCAAGTTTGCGGTAAGTACACGTTAAGGTACTCGATTGCAGAGCAAACGCGTGAACCAATGTCAATCGTGTCAATAAGGGGTCGCCTTCAGACTATAGCTGATTTTTGCGCCGACCGAATAGCCAAGAACAGAGCATCAGAGTGAATTCTAAGTCGTTGAAGTACAGAGTAGATTCCCAAGTCCCGATTGAAATGCCTTTTATATCTCTCCCGTCTCCCATGCTTCCAGTAACTGGAACATCTCTGTCCGCAGCGTAGAATGACTGACAGCCGAGTTAATGCTCAGACCGTGCATCCGCAACCTCCCCAACGCGTCCGAAACCCAGTTTTGACAATTCCAATCCAAATTGGAGCGCACGATAGGTACACGTCGAAGAATCTCTTCCATAAATGAAAGGTGCGTTATCGGTACATAGCCAGCGGTAAAGCTACCCCTCCACATGGTGGGACTGTGGTGTGGTGCATCCCTGACTGAATGGAAAGTAAAGGAATCGATGTTCCCAAGGACTTCGTAAGTGTGACCTCTTCCCGGAGATGTTGGTATGAATATCGCCCAGTGAAGGGGATAAGGGTATCCTTTGTGATTTTTTCCGCGCCAGAATTGAATGACTTCGATTTGATAGTGATGTCCGGACATTTTCTGGAGCACTGGAGGAGATATCAGGGCTGAAAGCGAAACGAGATTGCATAAAACGAGAACATACCGCAGAGTTATACAATTTTGAAGGGGGAAGAGATAGTATCGTGCGCTGAATCAAAAGATACGTTCACTAACTCCCTTTAATACGCCCTATGTTGTGGACGATAATTCGAAAGTGAGAAGCATATGTGGCAATATGGCCACGACATGCATTTTGAGGCCACAAAATGTTGATTTCACAGGAACAATGGGGAATCATCGGTGTTATAGCGAGCAAATGTTCCCCAGCCAAGTTGAATGGGATTATGGCAACGGCTTTAACGTCGGTACGTGCTATTTATTGCTAGCTTCTAAAAGATTTAAACCTAGGCCGGCGGTTAGTAGGTCGTTCCATAAGATTAAGATATCGAGATGCCCATCCCACCGATTGCTTGTCGAACTAAGAAACTGCCAATGTATAGCGGCAGTGTCTTATTACGATGAAAAGTCTTCCCTTGCTGACGTTGGAGTATGCAACAAGAATTATTGTAAAAGCGCAACATACATTGTCATACATTGGCACTCGAGCCTCGAGGGCGTTGATAGATCGATCAGATCGAAGTCACCGTGATCATGATACTGATGCATGCCCCAGTGGCCACGGCCAAATCCCGATTGGAAGCCTTGTGGAAGTTATGATGCTGGAAGTGGTGATCCATGGCAAGTTCATGGCATATATTATTCGTGGGAACACGGTTCCTCGTGCAACAGCCAAACAGTGCCAAACAGTACATTTCCGACAATTTTCCGAACGTTTTGTGAGTTGGATGAGCTGAAGCGCTGAAGTTCAGATCTCTCAGATCCAAAACTATGGCTACAACCCCTCGTATTGGCCATTCATCACAGTATGCTCAGGGCTGTCACCTAGCATTTACGGTTGGAAATTTGCCTGAAGATCATCCCCAACTGCAGGTGAACCAGTGAGACACTTGTAACTTCAACTTGAAGTGAAGTGCGTGAAGTTCTGTGAAGTTTGAATCCACTGCGGCCACTGGTGAGTGTCAGTTCAGTAACCGATCAACTGACATAGACCTTCTGTTAGATAAGCCTGCATATGGACTGTTGGGCCGAGGGATTTCCGAGTCTGCATTGAGGATAATGACTAGTCCCATTCGGCCAGCATTTGCCATTGGGCAGTGACTCGGATAGCAATGACATTAATGTGATGGTGTCAGGTGGAATTCGACTTCCCGATTCACATCCATCACGGAGTTCTAGTTCGATTGAATTTTTCCGATAAAATGCGTTTGGTTTCGATATCCTCTGATCTCTCTAATGCCCCCCAAGCGTTCTGTTCAAATGTCCTCTTTTCCTGATCCTGAATACACACCTTTACTTGCCAACAACAACATTGCTCACGATGGGGTTTACCACCGATTCACCAGGTCACAAAAGCGACTGATCCTTGCGATAGTATCTTGGGCTGGAGTTATACCTTGTGTGTTTGGCGTGTTTACGACGTGGTATCTCACTCATTTACCTGTCTGTTAGTCTTTTTAAGCGGATCGTTTATGCCGTCCATCCCTCAAATTGCAAAAGATCTTGATTCAACTCCTGCGACCATAAGGTGATTGCCGGCCATTTGGCCTTCGGGTTCTCCTTGTGATATTGATAAACTGCTCGTAGTTTGAGCATTAGTTTTGCGACTTTCGCATCTGGACTCGGCACGCTTTTCTGGGGAACATATTCCAGTTATTGTGAGTCGCTAATTCGCTCGATTCATACAAGAGTTCATCCAAAGAAACTCCAGATGGTCGTCGGCCAATTTATCTCGCAAGCGTCCCTTGTCTCGTCGTAAGCTCTCTGGGATCCGGCCTATCCACGACGGCCCCAGAATTATTCATATGGCGCTCCGTCCAAGCCTTTGGGGCCGGATCAGGTTTGTCTGTAGGCGGTGCTGTGGTCGGCGACATCTATAAACTCGAAGAGCGGGGGAAAGCGCTCGGGATTTTTATTGCGGTATTTGTGTTCCCCCGATCATCTTTGTAAACATCATTTAAATATTTTAGGTGCAACTAATTGGCCCTGCTGTTGGACCCCTCTTAGGAGGTAATTAAAATTTTGGTATTTGTTCAGCTGACCGGTGTTAACTGTCAGTACAGGTGCAGCAACTCATTATGCATCGTGGCGTGTTTTGCAGTATCTGCTTTGCATTGGCTCGATGTTGACTTTTGTTCTTGCTATCACATTTCTTCCTGAAACAAGTCATCCGGGCTCTAGAGGAATGGACAAAGCTTCTCTGGGGTCTGGTAACCCGCCCCGATTTGTAATCATTAACCCTTTGAATAGCCTTCGGTTGCTGCGCAGCCCGCTTTTGCTTCTGCAGGTAGATGACCTTTACTCTATGCATATGCAATAGAACTCAAATAAACCATTAGGGCACAATTGGATCGTTCGTGCTGTTCACAGATTTTGGTTTGTTGGTTTTACACATTTGGACGCACAATTACTCACACAATTTTATAGTTCTCTGGGTGCCTCTTTCATACACTATTGTTGGTTTTTTACAGCCCTTCGATTTACTAAACTAATCCCTTAATCCGTAGGGAGAGCGCTATGGAATAAGTAACGAAACCCTTATCGGAGCTTGTTTCCTGCCCTCCGGAATAGGAAGCCTCAGTAAGAATCATCTCTCGGTCGCTTCCTTTTAATTATCATTCGAAACATACAGTTGGTGCACCGCTTGCAGGCTGGTTATCAGACAAGATAGTCAAAACATTGCGGGCCAAACGTGATGGAAAATGGGTCCCGGAAGACAGAATACGCGGGACAGAATTCGGATCCCTGTTCCTTGTTCCCGTGTCGGTTGCCCTCGCAGGCTTTTCTTCGAGATATGTCGACGGAATGCTGGGTGTCATTCTGAATCTAATCGCTCTTTTTCTGAATGGTCTTGGGGTACGTATGGTCCACTTTCTTTTAAGGATCCAACAATCGATTTTCGGCAGGTCGTCTTAGCTCTGGCCCCTTTGGGAACCTATGTAATCGACGTCTTTCACAAAGATAGCGCCGAGGCATCCGCGGCTACAAAGTAGTTTTATCTCCTCCAAAATGTTGCTCGGAATGTTAACTAACAATCAACAGTGCAATGCGCCTCTTTCTTTGTGCTTTCATGACCACCGGAATCATGCCTTCTCTGGACCACTATGGCGTTCTAATCACGAACCTTCTGTCCGCCTCGCTCGCCTGGGTAGCATACGGGTCCGTAGTCCTCACCTTCTGAAATTCATGTATTTTCTGACGTCTCGTATTTCCGCAGGCTGTTGGTTCTCATGATTCGGTACGGTGATAAACTGAGAGCTATGGTTGATGTCGGTTTTTCGACCATCCAACCCGAATGATCACGATTCGCGCTCTGTATTAATTAGGCCCGGCCGACTTACCTCTTTGAGGTAGAGAAGCATGGATGTCACGAACAAACAGTAAATGTAAAGAAAAATGAGGGCCTACATATTTCGAACTATAACTTGACTGACGATCCTTGATATGTCGAATATCTTACACAAATGCTTGAGGACAGTCTGGGTTTATACCCACCCATAGGTCATTTACACTCGGTACACCACAATGCTTTGCCTAGTACTTCCCCTTTGCCCTCACCCGAATGAAAGCAAGCCCAGGTGCGAGAAGAGTTCCAACAGCCCTGTATGTCTCGTACAGTTCACCTGTGCTCTTGAGGTCGCCCGGGGCAATGAAGTTGTTGCAGTACTGGGCGGAGCAGATGGTGTCCATTGCATGGCGCGTACTGATTTGGGGATATGGTAACGGTACGATAATCCGGGGATAAATGCACCTGGTGATGACAGTAAAAGCGATAAAAGCTAATGATGATAACGCGAGTGGTTGTTGATAATGATGATATGATATATACCCTATGATCTTGAGGTTACTCGACTCCTCACTGTATGTTTCGGAACCTCGGTGTAGACATGTCACTATGATCGAGTCCAGAATGAACTAAGTGGTATACTCCGTAACGAATAGATATCCGAAACAAAGGCTCAAAGTCCTAACACGCACTATCAACCAAAAAACTCGGAAAGCACGCAAAGTTTAGCCTATGTAGTATTGCCGGCTCACCATCGGCTTCCCAACGCATAAATTCATTCAGCCTGCTCGAGCTCTCGTCTAACTCCCCATATTGCTGTAATTCTTTGTAATACCGGAATAAATTTTCATTTGCATCCCGCATTGACTTGGTAGAACGGTCGAGAACGGAGATCAACAACGGGCGATCTGCTCGATCCTGTGGCTTTTGCAGCCAGGTAAAACAAAAACGCGATTCTGGGAGTGTATCTCCAGCGCCCTCGAATGCAAAATCCACAGTGAGACACTGCAGACACTGGAATATGGGTGGTTCCAGTGAGCTGGGCTCTTCAGGATCGTCGAAGAATACGATCGGGCTGTGCAGCGTCAAGTGTGTGACTCGTGGAAATGCACGGATTAGATTTATGTTCAAGTAGTAGTGTTTATAGTTGGATGAAAGCGTGAGGTTCTGGACTTGAGAAAACTTGGGTACCCTCAAGCTTGAGCCGAAGGAATTGGTATTATGGATGAATAGACAGGATAGAACCTGATCACCCTCCGCCCAGTCGTCCCATGCCAAGAGTTTGAGCTGGCGGAGGTGTGGGGCAGACAACGAGTCGAGCAATTTGCAATGGAACAGAGATGAATCTATCAGTGTCAGGTTTTCGAGCATCGGAAGGTCGATGACAGTATTGTCCGCGCACTCTACATCGTCGAGCGACGAAGCATGTTGTAGTTCAAGGGTTTTGAGCTGTGGTGCTGCAGACAAGAGCGACCTTAGACGACTGAATGTAAGGCACCCTGGATAACAAAGTTCGAAAGAGCTCAGTGTGGCCAAGCGACTGAACACAATCGAAGGGGGACTCGGTGGACCAATGCTAGTCTGATTTACCATCCGCAAGAACGGTAACATAAGTTGAGGGGCTGCACCGAAAAATTTAAGCGCATGGATTTGTTGCGTATTTATCAGCGGCATGATGACTTCCATCAACGAAACCCCAGCCGAGTTTGACGATCCCGGTGGTTCCAAAGAGCGAATGTTTGCAGCGATAGGCATGCCCTTGGCTCGGTGGAGAAATTTTCGGAAGACCTTCAAGTGGCGGTTGAATTTCGACGTGATAATGAGGTTGGTCCAGAGGGATGGGGTGTTGGTCGCGAGTTGTCTCCAATGACGTGAGACGTGGAAGATAGCAAAAACGGGCGTGCATGGTAACTCAAACTCGGACTTGTCAACTCGGGACCAGCCATGTAATGGCAGCTCCGCAGCTGCACGCTCATCCACTCCATCATTCTCGTCTACCCAATCTTGCATAGCTTGTCCAAAACACGCCAGCAGAATCTCATTAGGGAGACGATTGACTGGAAGTAGCAAGTTTTTCAGGTTTCGTACGAGCGCGCGTTTGCGCGTGATAGTTTTTTTGAGTTCCAACACTTCGTCTTCTATGGTTTTGATGGTATTGCGAACAATGGTGTCGTGGTGTTCGGTGTAGTTCCACATGATTATGTAGACGATAATGGCCTTGTGTATATAGTTGGTATGATACTTTGATCCTCCTCGCGGTGGCGCTTGAGATGAACTAGAGACTTGCAGTGATGATAGAATCACGATGGCTTTAACTGATTGGGTTTCCGACGGAGTAATAGTTAGGCGGAAGTGCAGCAATATAGTAAGCTCAGTGATAGCGGAAATCACTATATATATTGATATGTACCCGCAGCAATATAGTAAGCTACAGTACAGTCAGTACGTCGAGTACACAAGTAAGTAAGATAGTATAACTCACCTCAGTGATAGCGGAAATCACTGAGGTGTTTGTCCTTCGAGTCAGAATATATATGAGATAAAATTTACGAACGAGTCATACGGTGCGATAGTGGATCGTGGCACTGCCACGCCGAACACGACACCGACGTTTGGTATTCCTACAGGAAGCTGAAGCGCTGAACTGTGGAACTCAAATCGCAATTCAAGAGTAGAGAAAAAGTGTAACTACCTTACTGCGGGGTGAGGGTGTTGCTTCCAAACTTGATTACGAAAATTACACTGGGCATCTACTGTAAATTCAGTATTAGCGCTTCTGATTTCGGGTTCGCCTCCGAGGTTCTCCATTCCACTCATGAGTAATACTACTTCCATTATGCACCAGTACTACTTATCCGGTACCGGGTACACAAGGATGACAACGCTGGGCCGATCAATTCCCCTCGTTCCCGGGTCCAGCTGTATCCATCCAACTCTCCGATAAAACGAGTCTCCGCAGCTGACTCTCCTTATATCTGAATCCTCTCGCTGAAACCCTCAGATGTCTGGTTTTCCCGATGCTGAAAACACGCCATTACTTATCATCAACAAAAGCGATAACGATGGACTTTATCGTCGTTTCAGCAAGCCACAAAAGCGACTGATCGTCGCCACAATTTCTTGGGCTGGACTAATCCCTTGTATGTTTGGCATTTTTTATAAAGTGACGTCTAACCCAATTACTCGGCTTGAATCGCTTGTCTTGTAGTCTTTCTGTCAGGATCTTTTATACCATCTATTCCTCAAGTTGCAGAAGATCTTCATTCGACTGCTGCAATCATAAGGTGACCGCCAAGTGCTCCTTTCGGGTTGCATTGAATGCTGATGTGCATCTCGTAGTTTGAGTATTAGTTTTTCGACTTTTGCATCTGGATTCGGCACTCTCTTTTGGGGAACGTATTCTGGTTATTGTATGTGGCTCGGTATGTCGTTTCAGATGCATTCATAAATCGAATTTTTAGATGGTCGTCGTCCAATTTATCTCGCAAGCATTCCGTTTTTGATTGTGGGCTCGCTGGGATCGGCCTTGTCTATGACTGTGCCTCAACTATTTCTATGGCGCTCTGTACAGGCCTTTGGTGCTGGTTCAGGCATGTCAGTAGGTAGTGCGGTAATCGGCGATATATATAGGCTCGAAGAGCGCGGAACTGCACTCGGCATTTTTCTTGCGGTATTTATCTTATCTGAATGTCCCTTGAAAGATTTTCTACATTTCCATTAGGTGCAACTCATTGGCCCAGCTGTCGGACCTCTCTTAGGAGGTAACGAGATGCATTTTTCCCAGCTGAATGTTGTTATTGACTTGTACTACAGGTTTGGCGACACATTATGCATCATGGCGTGTTTCACAGTGGCTGCTTTGCATTGGCTCAATCTTGACGTTCATTCTTGCTTTTATAATCCTTCCCGAAACAAGTCACCCAGGTTCCAAGGGAATGGACAAGGTTCAATCTGGTAATCGGCGCCGTTTTGTGTTTATCAATCCTTTGAAGAGTCTTTGGATGCTGCGCAGCCCAGTTCTGCTTATGCAGGTAGATCATATGTTATTTTCGCTCTAACTTGGAATTCTGATATGGAACCCAGAGCATAATCGGAGCCCTTATATTACTCACGGATTTTGGTTAGTAATTTTTGTGCGCCTTAAGCATATCCAACGAACATTTTTTGTAGTCCTCTGGGTACCTCTGCCTTACACTATCGTGCGTCCTGTGTATCTCCCGGATATTCTGTTCTCAATCCACTTTCAGGGACAACGTTATGGTATAAGTAACGAAGCTCTGATTGGGGCTTGTTTCCTTCCCTCCGGATTGGGAAACCTCAGTGAGAGCAATTCCTCTTTCGCAGTCTGTTCTTATTCATGGGGTACAGTTGGCGCTCCGATTGCGGGTCGATTATCGGACAAGTTATTAATAAGGCTGCGTGCTAAACGCGGCGGGAAATGGGTTCCCGAAGACAGAATACGTGGCACCGAATTTGGATCCCTTTTCCTTGTTCCCGTATCAGTTGCCCTGGCAGGCATCGCTTCAAGATACATTGACGGGATACCAGGTATCATTTTGAACCTGGTCGCTCTTTTATTGAATGGCCTCGGGGTGCGCAAATTCTGTGACAAATCTGTATTCAACGACTCAAATTTATGGCTTCAGGTCGTCTTTGTTTTGGCCCCAGTGGGAACTTATATAGTCGACGTGTTTCAGGACAAGAGCGCAGAAGCAACCGCAGCTACCTAGTAAATTTTTTATCGTTATTTTTCACTCCATTTTTAACTTATTGCACATTAGCGGAATGCGCATATTTCTTGCCGCTATCATTACATCCGGGATCATGCCCTGCATCGACCGGTATGGCGTTCTCATCACGGACATGCTATCTGCTTCACTCGCTTGGGTCGCATACGGGTTCGTGATATCATATCTGTCCAGTTCACATCTTTGGAGTCTTGGCTTTACTGACGTCTGGTCCTTCCACAGGATGTTGATCTTCACTATTCGATACGGTGATAGCCTGAGAGCTTTTGTGGATGTCGGTTTTTCGACAACCCAACCGCAATGATCGGGACTCTGAATCGGATTCGCGCTCACGCATTCTATCCCAGTCAAGCAGGCAGATTTACATTTTTGCTGTAGAGAAACATAGATATTATGTATGAATCTTTGTGATATACAACATGGGTTCAACTTTCCATCTGATGGCGCGTCCATAGATCAAAATTTGCAGTCATAGGCCTGGGCAAACAGCAAACGCAAAGAAGAGAATTCCGTAAGGCTTGAATATGGCAACACTACAAGCTACAAGCATACAACGGTAGAGCATAAACTTCATCAAAAAAACATTAGCGTACAGTGACCATCGTCTCAGAACCCAAATCTATGATACCAAATTATCCAATCAGGCCAATACACACATTAATTGGGTCGTTTCAATATAGTAAGCGATTGTCCACATACCTCTCGATACTTGCCCAAATCCCAAGTGAAGCAGCATAGCTAAGAAAGTTCGGCTTCGCTCAAACTGGTGATTGTCACGGCAGGCCGAGAAAGCGACGACTTGATGTACTGATGGCTCGCAGAAGCCTTCCGTTTGGAAATAGGCTTGCACAAGTCGTTCCGGCGGAAAACCATCTGAGCAACCAGCTGGGATATACTTCCTATGAAGTTATGCCGACGATCCGAGTCCACATCCATGCTTTTTTTGCGTGGCGCAAAGTCCAGTTTATCCCCAAGTTTGATCCGGAGTAAAGCCCCGACTTCCTTGCTCCTTTCCTTTTCTTTTTTTCGGATTCTTCGAACCTCGGCTCGCGTGGACAGGTCAATTTGATCCTCAATGGACTCATAGCGGCGAGCAGCGCGCTCAGCAGCCACCGACCTCTTCCGCAAGTCGATTAGCTTGGTCAACTCAGGATCCGATGCATCGTCGGCTGAGAATCCAAGGTCGAAGTCCTCGGGCGATGGCGACCGAGGAAGTGGAACATCCTGCGGATCATCAATGAGGAGCAGGCGAGGGGTGGGAGTCAATGGAATCATGAAAGAAGGGGTAAAAACTGGAGCAGGAAGCAAATCCTCATCCAAGTCTGCTCCCGGGAGGGAAATAAGTGATTGACTAGGCGAATGCGATGAGTGTCTTCCAAGGTATCGCTCATCTCGTAGTCTAGTTCCGGAAGAAGAGAGCAAGAACGCCGACAAGGAGAAGGGACGATCCGTGGCACGTCTTCCTCGTCGAGGTCGGGGAGATCCGTATGCAATATTGAAGGGGATTGCGGTGGGGATATGTCGTCTGTATCGCTCAACGATAGCAGAGATCCACGTGGCGACGATGGTATACAACGATCAGGCTGGGTATTATGATGATGCCATGGTATATCGAGCGGCGCCAAGAAGGGTCGCAAGGTGCCTGATTCAAGCAGTGAGGAAGATTCTTGTAACGACGATGGCGTCAAGGGCGGTAGCTCATCGTCCATAGAAAAATCACTGTTTGTTGAAGTCAAAGATTCGGGAGACCAAAGGGGGTGAAAAAAGTTAGACGACGCATCCTCAGATGGTGGCTCAGGTCGAACCGCAAAAAAGGATGAAGACGGTGAAGAATGACAAGAATCCAGGGTCGGAGATATTGGAGAGAGTGGAAGGTCAGAATAATCCTGAGTGTGGGCACTCTGTTCGTAACAGTCATCATCCATAAAATCGTCTCCGGACGATTCTAGTATATTCTCGTCCTCGTCAGGTGCCGCATCTCTATCAGAATCTGGCAGCTCGAGTGTCAAGAGTGGTAGAGTCGGAGGTGGCGTCAGAGGTTTGTGGCACGATAGCTCCTCACGCCGCATGACAGTCGGCGAATCAAGGACACCAGATGAATGAATGGAATATACTTCGTGAAACTCGCCAATCTCTTCTGGAAGGGGAACGGTGCTTTTCGATGAAGAACTGCTGGATGGAGGGGACGGGTATGGGTTATAAAAAACGACGCCGCACGGATTGCGTTGTTCGTTCCAAGGGTTCCAACGGGTCTCAGAAGGACAATCGCCTTGAGAATAATGTGCGATGTATGTGGATTTACATACACTGCCTGGAATATGCCAAAGGTGCGAGTGAGACGGCGAAACAAAGGCCGCAGAATGCGACAGAGAAGATGAGCTGGAAGACGAGGCGCTTGAAGCTGAAAATTGCTCGATTGCCGCGATGGTATCCATAGAAGAAGACCCCATGATATATGTTATGTCCACCTAAAATCAAGACCTAGATGGATGAGACAACAAGGGTATCCATGGTCAGCGCTCGTCACAATGGAATGACAAAAGGCCAAGTAAATTTTTTTGTTAACAATACTCACAGGAATCCTACATCAAATAACACAAGACATTTCTCAAAGAACAGAAAAAAAAGGCGGGTTATGGAGAGAACGAAGATGTTCTGGCGTTTGAAGCCCCAGTTGCAAGACCTTTCTAGCCTCGTGTTGGACGACTGCCTGTGGCTGAGAACGTGTCGGGGATTGCCTTTGACTTTGATGCCTGCAGGCACTTGCAACCTCGTTTTGCCACACCTAATCGGAAAATGATCTGCTGGCCCTATTTTGATCACAAAGCTGTGATTAGTTGTAGCAATGCACTGTTGCCAGCGGAAAACCAGAAAGTAGCAGTAATAGAATCATTACACATCCCGAACAATTACTAGCAAGTTACAATTGATCAATCGAGCGCGTCCGATTAGATAAATAGCCGCTCGCCCACACAGATAAGAACCATCAATCAATTAGGGTGCACAACCGCAGCGGCAACACACTTCGGCCTTTTACTCGAGGCCTGGTGCCACAGTGTCTCCTCCCCTATAGATGCATGAGGCTGCAGCTCATTCTCCTTCACTCCACGTTTAGTCAGCGCATACTCCCGACACGCATCTGTGCTCTTCTTCAACTCTGGGTCATCGTGATCGAGGGCCACGACCGTAAAACCGGGAAAATTATACTCCAAAAGCGCCTTGAGGTCCGGCAGAAGACTCGGATCAGGTGAATACGTCCCAGAGTTATTGTCAATAACCAGCTCCCATCCTGCCTCGCGATCCGGAATGTCATCCGAAAAGTTCTCCCAGCCACCAGTCGGGCGTGGGTGGAACTCCCCACTATAACGCACGCTTTCCGCGCAATTACTGTGCAAAGCGTGTTTCGAGGCGAAATCGACAAAGAATGCAGCACCCGTCTCCGAAAATCGGAACGATTGGTCTTCGTTGGCAATGATGTACGTGTAAACAGCAGGCTTGACACGGTGCGCATATGATTGGCTGTCAACATCGACAGCAGAGCGAAGCGAGCCACCTTGCAACAAATTAAAAACATCATCAGGAGTGATTATCGTTCCGAATCCGTTGGATGCCGTTCGCGCGTATAACATGCGATGTCCGGCCTGAATGCCGGCGCGTACAGCGATTGAAGTAGGCCCTTGAAATATAGCCTGCGCAGCCTTGTACTTGCGATTCCAAGGCTGCATACGGTCGCCAAAGAAGAGAGGGATGCCTTTGATGTATATCTTCCATGTTGAATATAGACGAGTGTCCTTCAGATTCGTAAGGGCACCCGCAGTCGGTGAGCTGTGTCTAGAGTAACGAATCGGCCCGTCAAATAGATATGGATGTGATTGAGCGTCATCAGCCGACGGCGAGGACTCAATCTTAGGATTGTATCTATCAGTAACCTGAAGACGAAGCATTTGTTACGTTTATCCTCTCACCTTGAGCCAAAAAGTTCCTTTATTACGCTTCAGTACCGCACTCACGATCTCCACCTCTTTGGTGCCAGATGAGACAGTAGTCTCAAAGCTCCCGATATAATCATCAACCATGGATCCATCATCTTTATCGCGCACCACTACTTTCAGACAGGCGGTACTTGGAACATTCTTAACTTTCCAAACTTCATTCCAGACAGGGGCGTTGGTATTAGGCTGGACTGATGATCTATCGAAGCATCAATCAAAATCAATGCGCGCTCAACGAAAAGTAGAATGAATGACGTGCACGAATGATAGTTTCTGATCAAGATTTGCGTGGAAATATGGATCGGCCCAACCAACGACATCCATCTTCGGAAGATCAGATGCACCAATAAACTATCCACCACGCTTCAGTTAGAGTCTCAGGGGTCAGAAGTGGGAAAGATGCACCTGAATAGTCAGATCATTATACTTTTGCTCTAGATTCAACTCCTCGGCGGCAGCTTTAGCACACTCGAGCCCAGTGGGTGCTCTCTGCTTTGCACTTGTAGCCGCATTATGCATGTGCTCAACAATGCTAACAGCTGCCCGTAGTGGATTCGGACCACACATTAAGTCGTTATCGGAGTTCAAGGATCAACATCAATGAAGAACGGAAGGCGCAGCATGTGCACGGTGGCTGTGACCTTTGGAGGGGAAGAAGTGAAATTGCCAAACAAACCAAGATCTATGGTTAGGGTTTCTCTGACGTCAACACCAAGAGAAAACATTTGCGACTGCTCCAGCCTGAAGCGCTGAAGGTTTGGCACGCTCAGATGAAAGGCGCAGCGCTAGTACACATCCAAATAACTACCAAAACTCTATGTGACAATGCAGAACATCGAAGCACCCCGTTTTTAGATCAAAGAGCAACATGCGTTATTGTGACCCTGGCGCATGACTCAGTTGTTTTGAGCAGTGGAATATCCAACATCCACCCAGGCCCTCATGCGGTCACCGTGTCGAATGGTGAACCAGATGAGCCTGTATAGAAGGTTTAGCTGATGCGTGAGCCTGACTCTGGGAGTTGCTTACCCATATCCTATCCAAGCAAGAACCGCAGCTATGCAATTGGTTCCAGCGACGCCAACATAACCGATCATTGGTATCACCGCACTCGCACCGAGGGAGAGAATGAGCGATCGGAAGGCGCTGTAATAGCAAGTTTATCGCTCAGTCAATGCCAAAATCAAGCGGAAGGGATGGACGTACGTAGTGGCTGCGATAACCTCAGCGCTGCGAGAATGTAGCAGGTCAACACCATATGCCGATGATGGGCTCAGAACAAAGTCCACCTAGATGAGTAGATTAACGTCACCCATCTCAGGGAGGAAGCAACAACTTACCCCGAGGCCATTTGTAAATAAACATAATAAATTTAGGCCCAAGCCCACTGGTCCATCGACGTAAGTGGTGATGAAGCCAGAAGAGGCAACGGAGAATGGGACAAGGATGAGCCCTCCTATGAAGGTTGCCCTAAGTCGGTCTTCGGGCACCCATTCTCCCTTGCGCTTCTTCCGCCATCTCTTCACTACGATATCTGATAGGCGGCCAGCCAATGGAGCGCCCACTAGATGGTTTTCCATCAGTCACGGATGCGGGGAAATATGTCACGATCCTCACAAAAATTGCCCAATCCGTTTGGCAGGAAACATGCACCGATGAGGGCATCATTCGTTATCCCATATCGGACGCCCTATCAATCGATGGAGGTCATCAAACAGCGAAATTGTGATGGATGGAAAGAAGTCGCTCACGATGGTATAAGAGGCACCAGAAGGACTGGTGGCTTCCATCAGTTTGTGTAATCCTCGGATGTAATTTGGCTTACCATAATCTGTCAATAGAGACAGAGCGCCTGCAAGGGCCTACAAGGACCTCTCTTAACCAAAGCATTCATCCCCAAACAATGAAATCCAAACTTACGATCGCTAGCAGATTTGGACTTCGGAGCAACAACAAGCTGCGTAGAGGATTAATCCAAACGAATCGCGATCTTCTCGATTCATCCACCTTATCTATGCCTCTCGCGCCGGGATGGCTCGTCTCCGGAAGAATGAAATACACAAGGATAAACTCCAAGAGGCCCCATGCCCCAAGAATAACATGGATTTGGCGCCACGATGCGTATTGAGCCGCAAGCCCTAGATGCTGGTAATTGGCCAAATTCTTAATGCATGGTTTGAATCTACTTACCTCCTCCCAGTGGCGCGATCGCCAAACCAAAAAGCGAAGCCTGGTGATACACACATCAGTGAACACACATCAGTGAGCGAATGACTACAACAAGCTGAGGTCGTTTGTGCGACGTACACCGAAGAAGGCACCAATAGCGGCACCCCGTTCCTCCAGTTTGTAGATATCGCCAATAATACCAGGGCCAAGAGCCAGACCTCCGGCTGAACCGAGTGCCTGTATGCAACGCCAGAACAGAAGTGTAGGCAAATAGCGCGATGTGGCGACCCCAAAGCTTCCAAGACACAGCAAAGGCAGTCCGATAAGAAAAATCGGTCTTCTTCCATCTATTCCAAGGATCTCACTGTCATTTACTTACCTTGCACGAGGTGAGCTGGGAGAGGGACTTACAGTAAGTCGAATAGGATGCCCAGACGAGTGACCCTATTGCACCAGACAAAATGGATAGGCTTATTGCCAAACTACATACCACAATATCGACACGCATTCTCTGATTCATATGTGATCTGTACTATACCTTACGACAGCAGCTGTTGATTCGAGATCATGGGCAATCTCTGGTATTGATGGAACAAAAGTTCCGGATACAAACACTGAGGACAGCAGAAATTTGACTGAGAAAAAACCTGAAAGCTAACTGGATGATGGGTATGGCTTACTGGGAAGCAATCCTGCTAAGGAAACGACGACTACGATCGTCCTTTTTTGCCCGTCACTGAAACGCTTGTATACAGCTTCATGCTCGGATTCATAGCTTGAGGGATATAGCAGGGGACTGTCTTCAGAGGCCATCCCACACGGTCACCGTCAAGTCCTAGTATGTGATGACTCGGAATGATGAGATGCATTTTGTACAGATTTATACCTAACACAATCACGCAACGGAGTAGTCATATTATAAATAGAAGCGACGAAATCGCAATATTCTGTAGAACTTGGCCCGTGACCTTAATTTCTGACCCCATGAGGCTCAAAAGTCAGAGAGGTCAAATATTCGGCCCCACGGGAAGTCTACCCTATCATTGTTCAGCGCGCAGTGCCTGATGGAATTTATTGCGAGGATGGGACCCAGATTATAAGGAATCCATGGATAATACAGCTGATTGTATGGTATGATAGTGCAGATTATCGATATGCAAATGAGCGAAAGCAAAGCGTAAACGCAACGGAAGTCGGAAGGTTAAAAGAGTGCTACAGTGGGTGGGTGAGAGCATTGTTATCATCGTGATTTTGAAGTCGTGGGTTTGACGTTCTCAGCAACATTTTCAAGCTGCGCATTGCGCTTTTGAGCCAGCTCAAATTGCCGCTCGAGGCTCCTGATAACATCCTCGTGTCAATCAACGCACCACAAATAGATTCGGAATCAGACACCGACTTCATCTGGTTTTCAAGCTCGAGGGCTCTCTCCTTTCCTCCCTGCCGTTCCCTCTTATATTTCTCCTCTGCGGCCTTTATGCGAGCCTCGTATTCCTTCACACGAGCCTCCCATTTCGAGTCGACAGTAGCTGTTTTCTGATTTATATTCGAGATCTTCTCTTCTGATATCAGAAGTTGATTCTGCACTACAGTGAGCCGTTTCTCGGCGTTCACGGCGCGTGACAGCAGACTCTTCACTTCTTGCGAATCTCCTTGAGCTGGCCTCCTCGAAACGGTTAATTGAGATGCAAGTTCAGCGTTTGTACTCTGTTTCGAATGTTAGAAAGCGGAAAAGGTCAGAACCAGAAAGACACGAGCCTTGAGTGCTTCAAGTTCGCCATCCTTCGCAGTATATTTGCGCCTCCAGGTTGCTTTAGCCTCAGCATAGGCCTTCACGCTCGTCTCAAATTTATCGATCTGTTTCCATCGCGTATCAAGTTGCTTCCGCATGTCGGCCAGTTTCTCCGTGAATTTTCCTTCGGCTTCTCTAACACGCTTGTCAAAGTCAAGCTGGATTTGGCTGAGCGCCTTCAGGCGGGTAATAAGGTTATCATGGAAGACACCGAAGTTTGTAAACGGCTTTGTCTCTGCTTGATTACCTTTCTTCTAGGGATAAATTTAGTGAGCCTTCATATCCATAGGTATAAGAAGATGGCGTACCGGTGTCTTATCAACGCCGAGGATCTTGTCCATGTACTGATAAATGGTCAGCAGGAGTGTATTCCGTTCCGTAAGCTGGTCGCGGTACTGGTTTTCAGCGGTCAGCAGGGTGCGTTGATCCTTCGATAGCCGCTGCTCGAGGTCAGCCATCTTCGTGCGGCAAGCCGATAACTCGGTATCGGAAACTTTGAGGCTTGCTTGTGTAGTGTCAAGCTTCTCCGAGAGATTGAGTCTTGCTTGGGTTTGCGATGCAAGCTGGGCTGCCAGCTCTCGGATTTCACCGTGCAATTTATCGATAACGTCGTTCCGGTCACGACTTTTCGATTCACGCTCAGCAAGGTCTGTACGAGACAATTCGAGCTCGTGTTCCAGCCGCTGTACATCTCGCTTAAGACGATCAACCTCTAGCTCCAAAGAGAATTTCGCAGTAGTATGAGACTCGCCCAGCTGTTTACTGTCAGCTTCAAGTGAGCGTAGCGTGTTCTGAACAGTTTCGAGATCGCTCTGTCTCTGGGCAAGAAGTGACTGCGCACGCGCAAGATCGACAAGTGCAGATTGAAGAGCGGATTCCTTGTTTTCCAGATTCCGCCGTTGGTGCTGGAGCTCGGTATCATGCTCGTTTTCAGCCTTCTCGAAGTCCTGTTCCATTCGCTCGCGGTCACTGCGTTCGTGCTTGACCTCTTCGACAAGATCTTCAATGTGGCGAGCGAGCTCTTCTTGACGTGATCTGTGAGCGTGAATATCATCGCAGCATTGATCGTACATCCCTTGAAGCTCTTGCACTTGTGATTTGAGACCGGATACTTTCTGTCGAATAGATCAGACCCGTTAACACGTTGAACTTAGTTGTGGATTGGAATACCGGACCTCTTTAAGTGCCGCGGCGAGTGCCTCCAATCGTTCTCGCTCAACAGCCTCGTCTTCCCGAGCTCTATCACTGTCTTCTTTCAGCCTGTCATTCTCCTCCTCGAGCAAGTACACTTGGTCACCGAGCTTTTCAATCTCTCTGTTGGCAGCTTCGAGTTCCGCATCCTTGTCCTCTGCTTCTTGTTCCATATGAGCAAGTGCGGCCTCGAATTTGGCGTGAAGGTCATCGGTGTTGGTTTCAAGCTCTGAGATATTAAGACGCAGTTCCTTTGACTCGGTCTCTCGTTCGGCCAGAACCTAAGGAAGACGGTGAGCGCGTGACCAACATGATGAAATATGACTGACATCACGCAATTCCTCGACTTGCCCTCGGGCTTCTTCAACTTCGCCCCTCCACTCCTCTTCCACGACGTCAACAACGCGCTCGTGTTCGGCCACCAGATCGTCGATCTCTTTGTTCTTCATCTCTAACTCATCTTCCTTTTGCTGAAGCTCAATAGTCGCTGCTGCCAGTTTATCTCGCAGTGCATTCAGATCCTCTTCCACTGCTTCTCTCTCCTCGCGTTCCTCTAGTACCTGCGCCCGACTCTCGCTGCGCTCAATCGACTCCGCTTCCCTTCTCCGCTGTATGTCTTCGAGCTCTAGGCGAAGGGCTTCTACCTCGTCAATCAGATCTTCTTTTTCCTCCTCCTTTTGCATGAACAACTCATTCTGCTCTCCAAGTTTCGCCCGCAGGTCCTCGTTATCACCTTGCAAGTCCTCTATTCTTCTCTGCAGCCGCTCTCGTCTGCCCTCTCCATGCTCGTCGATAGATTGATCGCCCCGTTTCTCAACGATTTCTCGCAGACGCTCGATCTCTTCCATATTATCTTCCAACAGACCTCGAACGTTCTCCAGTTCTTCCTCCAGTTCCTCGTTGTGGGCTTGTGCTTCCCTTAGAGCTTCTTCATCTACTACAGGGGCGTGTCCTCTCCGCAGCTCGCGTATTTCACGCTCCCTCTCCTGTAACTTCGCCTCCAAGTCCCGTTCCCGATCCCGTGAATTCCCGGAACCGCGCTGTGATCGCTCGAGTTCACGTTCCAGCTCCAGCACAAGCTTCTTGAGTTTCTTCATCTCCATCCCCCGTTGTTGAACCTCGATCTTCAGTGTGATATTCTGCTTCAACGCAGCGTCAATCTGATCTGGCGCCAACTGGGCAAGCCGTTCTTCGAGAAAATGAACTCGTAGTTTGATGTTGAAGTTTTCCTTCTTGAGGCTGTCGATGTGCTATGATACATACACCGGTTCATTGCATGTTAGACACAATGTATGAATCTGGATATACCTTTTCTTGATCACGTAGCGTCAATGTTACGCCCTTTGAACCGGGTGCACTTGCTCTCGACCGTTTGGCGCGACTGGCGACTGGAGTTTCCGGACCGTCACCCCAAGGCTTCTCTCGACCCGGTGTATCTAGGAAATCTCCCTCGGCGTTCTCATGCTCTTCATCATGACTCGATAGACCAAGCCTCCTAAGCGACGACGGCTCGTCCAGTCTCTTCCGGAGGTAAGCAGACCCATGTTCAGGCGGCGATGGCGTGGACAAAGGTGCAGATGAAGGGGCCGTTGTTTGTGACGATGCGGATGGCACGCGCAAGTTCTTAGCTGGTGTAGAGAAACCTGACGCGAAAGAGCCAAGAGAGAGGTCAGGCTGAGTCCCGATAGACTGTATGGAGGTATCTGGGCGGGAATTCAGTGCCGCAGACATGGCGGTGTAACGGAGTCAGTGTGTGGCGATTTCACGATTATTCTAGATGCGACAGTTGGTATTTCTGTCCGCCAGAAAGTCCGTGTACTGCACAGTGCACTGGCACAGAAACCTGCCACTCAACGCCACGGCGTGAATTTAGGAAAGGTCATGGTAATGTTGTAAACAAACTTACAACACAATCCAAAGGCAAGGACCTCGAAATCTGAAAGAAAAAGACTCGCGTTAGCTTTGCGTTACAAGGACTTGGGACTGAGTTTGTCAAGTTCAATCAACGCGCCACACGGTGCTATCGGACACTTCCGAATCCCGCCAACATCTTAGCCTATCCTTCCCGATTGAGATTCTCTTGTTTTCTCAACCAAAAGTAAAGGTATTGTCAGTGGACCTACAAACTAAAAACTTGGTTGCAATCCCCAGCAAACGTCTAAACGAACGCGATTTTTGTCTCTTCATGGGATTATTGTATCCTTCCTACGTTACGATCCAAAGACGGCAACACAGGAACAATTCGACAGTCGCTTTGACCACGCTTATCAGGTTTTCGAGAAGCACCATGTAGTGCTTTGGCCGCCATATAAAATGCCTCTTGTATTAGAGGTTCAGCAGAACGCCTTTTAGTCCTCCCCCACATACGTCTCGCATCTCTTGGGGCCACCATGGGTTTCATCAGGAAACTCGTCCGTTTATTCAAGAAGAGTCAGTCTTCTACTGTCCAATCTGATACTTTTTCTCCTGCGCCTCAAGAACCATCCGATAAGATTGAAACCAACGCTATCCAACGTTCTTCTCTCACCTCTAACTCATCTGCGTCTTCGCACAATATTCCTTTGGTTCATGTTACAAACGCATCCGTTCAAGACCTGAAGAGCGATGTTCGACCCCTTCCAGCACTGGCATACGGCATTGCCCTGGGGATCCAAGGGCAGAACACTGCGCCACCTGTTCGTAATGGTACAACAGCACTCGTTCTCGGGGCACCCCTGACGATCTCTGCCTTGATGCTTCCACTCCAAGGATTAAATCCCGGTATTGTCTCGGCGATCCATCCCACATCCAAATTTCTCCGTGCTATCCCTCCGTTTATTCTTGATAGATGCTCTATGCTGTCTTCTTCTTCTTCAGCAACTAGCACAGATGCGAAGCCTGTTGCCACGCCACTGTCTATCGCGTCCGATGTGACTGCTCCCTCGGTGTGTTCCTCTGACTCCCTGGGCTCTTCATCATCGGATCAGGGATCAGAGGACTCCAACGATTATCTCGAGTTATCTGCCAGCGACTCGGTCCCCGAATTGTATCGTCCCAGTCACTTCGCCAATGGGTCGGATTCGAGCATCTATGGAATTCAAATTACATCTAATTTGGGGTCCATTCCCAGCGAAGAGTCATCAACGCCCGAGGTCCACTTTCAAGAATCTCTGGTATTTCCCGATCCATTCTTCGAATTGGATGCACAACTGGCTCCTCTCTCGTATCCCCCGTCATTAATTTCGAATGCTGTGGCGTCCCATGGCCACCTCGAAGATGACCATGTCGGCCAAACATACTCTGACCCCGTTGATCTCGCTGGCCCAGCTTATTCCGGTTACGCTCCGACCGAGCCACTCAGCGATGTTGGCCAATACGATGGCCATGGCCATGCCGAACCCGTCCTCAACATCCACAACTGCTATGTTAACGATCTTCATCTGCACGCAAAGATGCCCGAGCAACCGGTCAGGCCTACAGAGGAAGTCGGACCTCTTCGATTCAATGGTGATACATTCCACGTCAAAGGCGAACTTGGACGAGGGGGCTTCGGTTTTGTATGGCTTGCTTATACCGACAATGACGAGCCCGTGGCCATCAAGGTCATACACAAGCAAGGGATGCTCGCCGATACGTTCCCTATCTCGAAAGGAGAAGAGAACCGTATCCCGGTACCCGGAGCGGAAGGAGTCCTTATGCCTGCTAGGTTCGCTCATGCCAGGAGCAACGATCGCTGGGCAGCAGACACGGTTTATAACGAATATGCGGCCCTTCGAAGGATTACAGAGGCTAACACGCCTTTTCTGACACCGCTGTTATGCTCTTTCTCGGATGATGATCATATATATTTCGTCATGGTATGATAAATCATCACTGTCGTCGAAATTGAGGTCATCTTATCAATTTACATGTTTCAGAGGTTGTACCCAACGACTTTGCGCAATGCTATGCGTTCCGCTACTTCCCCCATCACTATCGAACGCAAGAAACTCTGGGCTGCAGAGCTGGTACGTTTAATCCTCACCATTTCCCCGTGTTTTTGTTTACCATGACATCGTCCAGCTCGTCGCTCTTGAGAGCCTACACCAATTGAACATCGTCCACCGTGATTTGAAACCCGACAACATCCTCATCTCGCCCAATGGACACCTGTGCCTTGCTGATTTTGGTCTAGCCCGCGTCGAGAGCGTCGCTGCCAATCTCGAGGAGTGCCGGATGTACTCACTAAATGGGACTCAGGGATATCATGCCCCTGAGCAGGCGAACAACGACGGCAAGGGCTATAATTACCGGACAGATATCTATGGATATGGTATCATCCTGTTGGAACTCCTCCTCGGCGACGGCTTGGTATGTCTAGTATCTTTTGGATCTTGTCTCGTCTGGTGGTTAAATTGGTTTTTTTTTGAAATAGAGTTGGTTCACTCACATCAAGGGGAACAGAAAAACACCGGTTACCGGGGATAGTCGGATTCGAGTCGTCGTCAAGCGCCTCGAAGATGAGATTGCTCGAGACTTGCTCTTCTCGGTTAGTCAGCGGGACTGTCGTCTTTCGTACCCACTCTAACAACCGAATAGCTACTCGAGCAAAACCCGGACCAACGCCCTAGCTGGTCCCAAATACGTAACTCTGCGTTCTTCGAAGGCATTGATTGGAATCGCGTAAGGAACCGCCAATATCCCAGTAAGTACACAATCAGTCTCCGGTATCAATTGTTTACCTGACTTGCGTACATAGCAATGTATAGACCAAGCCTCGTGAGAAGCGCTATTTCTGATCCCAGATCAGGCATCTATAGGTTCGAACGCGAGCATGCAAATTCGTGCCACATTTACCAGGCCATCATCGATGACGGCAAGTGGGCCAGCCCTGCCGAAGGGCTGGGGAGCGTGGATGTGGACTATACGTGTCCATCCACGTTGTTGGTGGATAATATGCATGGAAAGGTGTTAGTTCGCTGAAGCGAAGACGCAGAAATATTACCTTCTCTTCCGTGGATTCACCAAGCTCTGCTTCTCGGACGATGTTTGCGACTCTCCACCATTTTTACGACATATCGCTGTCTGCTTGTACAGCGCGTGTTTGCATCCGGACTTTCGAAGCTTTATCTCTTGCGGATCTTACCTTATATCCTTCTATACCTCTTACGATACCTAACGTGCGAACGATGTACCACGAACTTGTATTGTTCTCGATTAATCACCAATGTTTTATAGGCCACAGAATTACCTGGTATGAGTTTGAATGGCTCAAGCAATACATATGTATGGAAAATGAATTTCATTGATGGGAGATTGTGTGATACGAAGAGATATACTTGTTATCGCAGCCGTGAAATGTCTTTTGCTCGAGGTTCACGTTCAGCTTGAGCGCCCATGGACTAACCCCTGAAGTGGAGCCGACATGCCGCATTTCTGAGACAGTATCAAATCACCCAAACTCGCCTCGCGAGGACTAGACCGTCTATCTGGCATGACGAAGGACGTTCCTTGGCACCGGATAACTCCACGACTGTGACGCTGGGGGTTGCCATGCGCAAGACTTGCGATTGACCTTCTGTGCGATAGACGAGATAGAAACCCACTAGAAAAGGCCAGCAACCTGGTCAATTTCGCTCTTACCAGTTACCACTGCTACCTCATATTAGCTCTGCTGGCATATCCTTATGGATTCCAAAGTGACCGTCATTGCTCCACCCGCATCTCCAGATGCGACGACAACGTTAGACTTTGAGCGAGATGACATGACCTCGACTACCATAAATGCACGAGGTAACAATGACCTCCACTACACTGTCGAAACTGTCCCGCGATCCCGCTCGTCAAACATGCAAACTGTCATCCGCGAAGGGGACAGAGTGCTGGCTACAGTGCGGCACAGAGATATATTACCCGACCAGCTGATATTGCATGGTTCTCCACCAATAAGCCTCAGAAAATGGCTCAAATCGCCCGTGACTGCGATACTGTGAGTGGATAGGTGTTTCACAATAGATAGCGGCACTCACAGGTACCCTCATAGTCCAGCTACGTTCCAAGAGTTAGGACGCAAGTATCGCTGGAAGAGCAATAACGGCGGAAAGCTCCAGGTGATTATGCACATTTACTTATTACCTGCACGGAGACTGACGGGGGGTGCCTTGCTTCAAGCTGTACTCGGACAACAAGGCGTGCGGCGTCATAGCGTGGTTTCATCCTTCTCACATCACCTTTGGCAGGGACAGCGAAGATTGGTCAATGCAAACTGCGTGTCTCTCGCTTAGATCAGACGCTGATATCATCCGCGACACGGTCGTGGTATCATGTATTTTGGTCCTGCAGAAGATGAGAGCAAAAGACAAAAGAAAGGATCCTTCAGAAACAGGCTCCGAGCAGATTAGGAGGTCGAATGGATCGGTCTCACCTTTGGCGAGCAATTAGGCTTTTGAATCTTATTGAGCGTGTACTTGTATCAGGCTTTATGCATACTATGTACTATTCGATATATAATCATGATTCAGACTTACTTCAAGACCAATAAACTTTTCGATACTGAAATATGGGTTCATATAGGCCGACTGGAGCTTGGACTGTGTATGTTTTATACGAGGGGGGTCGAGATCTCCAAGTCTTATTCCCAGAAGTCTGAATCCATACACTGGAGGCGCGGCGGCTTATTCCGAATCCCTGGGTGATTGATTGAAGAAGTTGCGCTTTGGTGGGTTGTTTGCTGTTGTTTGACAAGGCCTTCTGAAAATAATACACACAAACATAGCTATATAAGAGCGGACCCTGTACTTAAACTTTGTTAACTGAAGTACTGAAGGCTCGTTCCTGAGAGAATAACGTACCATTATCGATTTAATCTGCCCTTCTTGGGCTCAAGCCAAGTGTAGCAATTGTAAACAAGTTTCGCGGTCTTACTATTGTCGTTATGCCGTGTTCACGGCTTGCCTTGCCAATTGAAGTTGCCATTCCCCCACCACAAGCTTGAAGCATGTCTTTATTGACCTCGAGGACTCCACCCAGTAAGTTACCACCGGCCATTCGAACTATAGTATCACTGATTCATATATCACAACTTTTCAGTCATTGCCGTCGTACTGGAGAGTGTTGCAATTCTTTTGGGGCTTTTTAGGCTGTACTATCGTTTCTCTATCCAAAGGTTTTGGTGGGACGACGCATGGGCGGCACTTGTCCTATTTTGTGGGATAGCGTGCGTAGCTTGCGATTGGGAAGCTACGCAGGGACGTAAGTACAGATCATCAAAAACATTCCTGGTCACTCACAAGAGTTCTACTCTTGATAGCTATTGGACCACGCGTCATCGCATATTGGATATATGATTTTTCATTTACGGGCATTATATGGTACGCTAGTCTTTGCCTTGTGCGCATTCTCGATGTCACATTTAAATTATGCGTACCAAGGGGAACTCGCATGAGCATTTTATTCTCAATAATCCGACTCATCTACCCTTCGAAACTCGCGCGTCAGATTGCCGTATGCTTCAGCACTATATTTTTGCTCATTTCGGGCGGTCTAATCGGGTGGAAATTATACCAATGTACATCCAATCTGAGTTGGGAGAAGTTTTACACCGGATGCCCCTTTTCATCCCCAATGGCAATTTATCAACTTTGTGGCGAGTTTGAAGTTTAGACGTGGCATGCCTGTATACCACTAACAAGCTTCTCGACAGGGGACATTGCTTCCGATACTATGCTGGTTGCACTACCTCTGCGCATGCTTTGGAATATCAAGATGTCACAGAAACGACACCGCGAGATCATTCTTTCGATATTCTCAACCAGCATCCTCATTTCATGTATCTCTATTGCACGTGCAGTGTGTCGGCTCATGCACCTTTCGAATGAAGTTTATATGCTAGGGATTGTGGAGGTATGTGATTAAGAGCCCTCATAGTTTCTGCGTCGTTTGGATTTATCTGATATGGGCAGATAACATGCTGTCTTTTTGTTTGCAGTCTTTTGGTGGTCGGCACGTACGTCCTTCGTAGAATCAATAAGAACGGCGACGGCTCGGACCCGGACTCGGACTCCAGCGATTGTCCGGAAAGAACGTCGAACCTATACTTGACCACCGTAGACTTGCATAATATCAGTGGGGATACAAG
>MU267690.1:0-74108 GCA_021014935.1 Hygrophoropsis aurantiaca
TGGAATTTGGGTGAGATAGCCAAAGGGTTTCAACCACTGGGATCCTTGTATATGTGTCTGGGGCTCGAGCGAGGCTGAGTGTATTGTTGGGTACCGTTCCTTTCGCAAAGTGGGAATTGGCGGTCGTGGGAATCCTTTTACATAAGGTAGCTCTCAAACGCTTTCATCCAATGTCACGTGCCTAAACGTGACAAAGTGTGATAAAACGAACATAAAAGAATAAGTATTCTATACACAACGATACGAGAAATCGACGATCGCGAAACCAACTAGATTAGAGAATAATAGATTTTCGCAAAAACCGATTGTTTTCAAAATGAGAACTGAGCAAGTTATTTCATTTTTTGTGTGTGACCGGCTATAATTTCGACATGGAAATACAAACAAATTGGACGCAGGTCCGTTACAACAACCATGGGCAACAAGAGGAAGTTGCACCGAACGTGGACGAACAACTTGATGTCAAAAAAGACCAGGAAAACTAACGAGAATGTAAGCTGTCTTCCCTGCATTGAAATTCTATGCTGCTCACCAATTGACTCAAACGTTCTGCCGTGCAGATTGCTCCCAGTCCTGCTCAATATGAAAGCAACTCCGAGGCCAATAGCCCCATGGATTGCTACCTACCGGCAGCTGAAACGTCAACGCCTCAACCGCACGAGAAAACCCAACGTCATTCTCGCATCAGAAGCGGAGATGATGTGAACGGGCCTCAGGATGGTAACTCGAGCTATACACGCCAAAATCTCAACGTGACGGCGACGTTTCCCGCGCCAGTACCGCCCTGGAACAACGGAAGCGGCCCAAACCCTCCTCACATCATCTCGGAACCTTGGGAAGAGCTTGTTGTTATGCATCACTCACCACTGGTGTATCAAGGCATCTCAGAACCACTTCAAGACAATCCGCTCATTGTTGGAATGGAAATGGGGCCCGACGTTGACATCACAGACGTTGAAAGATTGGATGAAGGGAATGCTCGGGAAGCCACAAGACAGCTTGGGAAACACAGAACCACCTGTGTTGAAGATGCGCCAGACATCGAGGAGGAGGATATGGTGGCGAAATATGGCGTTCGATGGAGGGAGAGGATGTCTAAAACCAAGGATCGGTTTGAATATATCCTTGAAGAAATCACATTGGAAAACTCACACCATCAAAATCATCCCAACGCATCCGAAAATTCACGCGATCCAAATCCGAGCGTTAAAGTGACACTGGATGGGGATTGTGAGGGAGTAGACGATTATGACATGGATGGCGATACCGATAAGGAGAATGATGGAGGATATGAAGGGGAACCATGTGATCACCGATCTGGGTTCAAACCGACACCATCCACCAAAGAGGTACAGCGCGCACTAGAAGACTTGAAGGATTTGCTGAAGCCTCGAAGGCCTGGCGGACATGGCTATCGGAAAAATCCTGCGCTTGATCAGGTGTTGACTTCACGACTGGAGCTGATGAAGACCTTCTTTTGGACGTACACGGATGTTGACAAGGATGGGAATCCACACGCCAAAAATAAATATGGGGGAAAGTGGATGGCAGCATCATTCCACGTTGCCCATGTGCTCATGAAAGGAAGTTGGACAGCGCGAAATCTGCGAAAATGGTCCAGAGATTATATTCGAGATCGCAAGAACCTGCCTGGTCATTTATTCGGCACCAGAGTCTCACGTATTGAGGACGAGGGGCTTGCAGCAGAAATCAGCGTGCATTTGCAAAGCATTGGAAAATATGTCACCGCGATGGACATCGTGCATTACCTCGAGAATTGCGAAGTTCAACGTCGATATGGCTTCAAAAACACAATTTCCGAAGCAACTGCGCATCGCTGGATGAAAAAACTGGGCTATCGGTGGACAAAAGAACCCACAGGCCAGTATATCGATGGGCATGAACGAGAAGATGTCGTGAATTATCGAAATGAAGTCTTCCTTCCAGCTTGGCAAACCATTCAGTCACATCTGCGGGTCTGGAGCCACGATAATATTGATATTGAAGATATTTCGACACGTTCAAATAATGGCCGACGTGTTGTTGTTTGGTTTCACGATGAATCAACATTCTACGCTAATGATCGTCGTAAAGTCAGATGGGTGCACTCGTCAGAGAAAGCAACCCCCAAACCAAAGGGGGAAGGGGCGTCATTGATGGCAGTGGACTTTGTGTCTGCTGACTATGGCTGGTTACGATCTCCCGATGGCAAGGAAAGTGCGAGGCTTCTTTTCAAGGCAGGAAAAAGTCGGGACGGGTATTTTACAAACGAAAGGATCCTGCAGCATGCAGGAAAAGCCATGGGGATCCTGGAGAAATATTATCCTGACGAGGACCATGTTTTCGTTTTCGATAATGCAACAACTCACACAAAACGTGCCGATAACGCACTCTCAGCCCGCAAAATGCCTATGAAAATCCACCCGACTTGGGGTGCTGAAGTCATAGTCACAGATCATGGCAACGGTCAGACAATTAATGGATCAAACGGGAAGCCTATGAAGAAGACAGTGCCAATGGGACCCGGCCGGCTCCCTAGCGGTGAAATACAGTCATTTTATTTCCCAGAAAACCACAAAGATCATCCAGGGAAGTTCAAAGGAATGGCACAAATCCTTCAAGAGCGGAAAATTGACATTGTTGGGAAACGTGCACAGTGCAAGGATTTTAAATGTGGCGAGGGCAAAACAGATTGCTGTCTTCGCCGCATCCTTTTCAATCAGCCCGACTTCGCTAATGTTGATTCTGTTTTGGAGACCACCTGCCGAGAACGAGGATTCCATGTGCTTTTTTTGCCTAAATTCCATTGTGAATTGAACTTCATCGAACAATGCTGGGGATATGCCAAACGGATTTATCGACAGTTTCCCCCTTCAGTAAAAGAAGCTGATCTGGAACACAACGTTCTCGCTGCCCTGGACTCTATCCCACTTTCATCAATGCGGCGGTATGTTTTTGTTTCATAGTAAAGTTCGAAGCAGGCATGTTTTTAATATTTGTGGATTAGATTTGCCATCCGATCCCGAAGATTTATTGATGCCTATCAGAAAGGCTTAACCGGCACACAAGCTGCATGGGCCGTCAAGAAATATCATGGCCATCGTGTTTTGCCCGAAAGCATCATGTGTCAGTTTGACAAAGCAGAAATCCAGACTTATTAGAGCAGAATAGAATTTTCCTTATTGATATTGTATACTTTCAAGTGTTTGCACTGTACTTAGCTTCTTTATAATGTCTTAAACAGCCGTACTCCTTGTCATACATCAGCCTGTCAACGTAGACCCAGATAACCCCCAGATAACCACTTAACATCGCACGAGTCACAAGCATGTCACCTCACGTGATATTGGATGAAAGCGTTTGAGAGCTACCTTACTGACCACCTTCGAGCCATTGTGAGAAGGAACGACTGTCTTCCTTCGAACAAATTTGGTCTGCCGACGGGAGACTACCTTCGAGCAACCTTCGAGCTCAAATTTTGTACAAGTTACAACGATATCAAGTTGAATTCGAATCTAAAGAATGTAGTATTGAGGACCATGATTTCAGCCAGGACTTCAACGAGTTCGCTACTCCTTTCATCTATACTCAACTCATTGAACCGTCCATCATTGGGATTCACACTGGGAAGGTCATTTCACAATGCTCTTCCCACTCCTCCTTCGATACCTACGCTTGTTTCTCCCGGAGATCAGGAGCAAGCTCGGTCATGGCTTGAAAAGTTCAAGCCAAAGTCTATTCCCCGAGATCGCGTAGACTTGACTTTTGCACGAAGTTCTGGTCCTGGTGGTCAGGTTCGTCCACCAGTCAAGTTTCCCGAGTCAGGGTGCAGCTTACAATATTGTCTTGCTAGAATGTGAACAAAGTAGAAACGAAAGTATTGATTCGGTGTCGGGTTGATGCTGCGTGGATACCTATGTGGGCGAGGGATGCTCTCATCGCAAGTGTAAGCTCCAAAGCTACCTCATTTCGCCGCCACCGGTACTGACGGCTCATTACAGCCGCACTATATAAAGTCATCACATTCGCTATTGATAACATCCTCTACATCCCGCTCACAAGCGCTCAATGTCGATGACGGACTGTCCAAGGTGCGGCGCATGGCTCTTACAGATATTTGTTGCTTAGCTTGTTTGTATTTTGAAGCTCCATGGCGTAATTATGAAGGCGGCAGCTCAACAAATCAAGAATGCTCCTAGTGCCGAACAGCAAAAGCGTGTCTCAAATCTTCAGAAAATAGACGACATGCGAAGGCGATCACAGAAAGACAAGAGGAGCGCGGTCAAGAGAGGTAGATCCACCAAGGGCTGGAGTGACTGAAGCTACGGATAATTTTGGCGCGTGCGTTTGATTGTAAATCCTAAACAAACACATCTTACCTGTCGGATCAAGTAGTGACTCCTGCCGCAGTGCAGAAACAATTCCCGAGATCGGTGTGATGGAGGACTTGGATTTGAATTCGGACTATGACGTCACGTAACATTGATTGCGGCTGACCTAGGGGTGACATGGTTGCAGACCAGTGAACCAGTCAGCTCATACCTATACTGTTCAGCGGTTAAAAAGATACATTATACGAAGCCTCCAGCTCAACATCAGCATAAATTATCATGCCCTCGCCCACTAAATCCTCCTGGTCGTCTGCCGTCCTATTCGAGAATATCCGTCAAGATTGTTTAGCAGCCGCTCTCGAGTTCGTTGGGACGACCTTCTTCCTGCTGCTCGGGCTCGGCGGTATCCAGGCCGCGGCGGGCGAAGCGGGTGCCAATGCCTCGGATCTTGAGCACGTTCTATATATATCCACGTGTATGGGCCTCAGCCTCCTCGTCTCTGCGTGGCTGTTCTTCCGGGTCACGGGCGGTCTGTTTAATCCGAACATCAGCCTCGCGCTGCTCCTCGTCGGGGTGATGAAGCCTGTGCGGTTCGTGTTGTTCTGCATCGCGCAACTGGTGGGGGCTATCGCTGCGTCAGCGCTGTTGATCGCGCTGACGCCGGGCCCGCTTGCCGTTGGGTATGCAGTCACGATTTGTTTATGGCGTTTGTGATTTACTTACGGCATTTCGTTAGGACGTTCTTGCAAAAAGAAATCAACTCTGCGCAGGCGGTGTTTATCGAGATGTTTATCACAACGGCGCTCGTGCTATCCGTGTTGATGTTAGCCGCTGAGAAGCATTCCGTGACTCCTTTCGCTCCGGTGTGTTGTCGTCATCTTATTTATATTGCAACAATAGACCTGATACTGGGTCATATTAGGTTGGAATCGGTCTCACTTTGTTTGCTTGTCATCTGTAAGTCGACTCCTGCCCAGCTCATTCATTTTATCGAGGTATTTTATAGATGGGCCGTTTTTTATACCGGTGCCGCCATGAATACCGCTCGCGCATTCGGGCCCGCTGTTGTCACCGGCTTTGGGTATAGACAGCATTGGGTGGTGAGTCCATTCGCGGCATCTATTTCTCCCCTTTTCACAGCTTATTCTTTTTTTCGCTAGTATTGGGTGGGACCGTTCCTGGGTTCCCTCTTAGGCTCTGCATTTTACGCACTGCTGAAATAGTATGTGTCTTTTCTGTTCCCTTGCTGCTCGCGCATCATCTGACTTATCATATGTGTACCAGTATGAACTATCTGGAGCTTAACCCCGCCCAGGCGTCCACAAAACCTGAGGATTCCCCTGCTCCTCCCGTTAGCAGTACGACCGATGTCCAGGAAAAGGACACGAATGGCGCAGCTGGTGGTGCGCCTGTACCCGACGGATCGCGGAAACTGGGCTCGCATGCGAACGCGAATGGCGTAGCAGACAGGCGATCTGTATAGTGCCTTATGTTTGGTGCGTATGACAGATCGAAGACGCAGGATTTAGGCATTAAGCACGATTTCACAATAACACATGGGTTTTATGGTCACAATACGGATCGGGCGGCGCAGATGATATTCAAAAGTGCTCTGCGTCCAGCAATGAAGTCGAATGATCGAACCCTGGTATCTCTACCATTAATATTCACGTTTGCTTTCGATGACTGGTCCTGAACCTGGTTAATTAACATGTACAAAGTTTGGGGCTCAAGCTCAAGCTGGACAGATACGATGTGGTTGCAGGACTCTGCTGATCTCTATTTGCGCCTTGCAAACTTGACCAGCCTCATCTTGATCTCAGTGATTGTCTACGTTTGATTAACTTCAAGTAACCAGTCCCGCCATCCATAGACGACTACTCATTATGGCTGAGTCAACGAGAAAGTGAGATCGTGGAAATATGGAGATCGATCTGTCATCGGGGGGAGATCGCCGATTTGAGGAAGCAGCCGATTCTTCATCTAAGATCGAGTTAGTATGACGAAGCAAACTTGGGCAGAGGTTAAAACTTTCGTTGATCAATCGTGTTCCAAGGCAGATTCTATTCTTTATTTTTCTGGCAATCTGTCTGGTGCTGGCGTGTACAGGCAGACAAAGTTGGAGGCGGTCACACAGCGGGTTATGTAGCCAAGTAGAGCAGGAGGAGGCCACGTGTATTTGGATCTCCGATGGAAAGGCGATGAGATCTAACCGCATTTAGCCCACTGGCGTATCCAGACTTTCGACTCGGGGGATAACGGCAACCAGACCCTCCACCTCAGCTAGCCTCGTTTTTTTATTCTGCTTGTAGTCCTTGGGAGGCGTTGGCCATTGGTTTTCTTGAGCGCAGGATAAAATCTGACGGAAGGAGTTGGGTGAGTAGCTGAATCCAGTGTTTTGGGTTCAGTCGTCCAGATTTGTTTTTCATATTTTTGATTTAGCAAGATCCGTCAGCATCGGGAACTCGATTTCGATCTCATTCTGCTGCAGATTGACTGTCGTTCTCATACCGACATGTCCTCGCAAGGCCACCTGAGATATCCACAACAACCTCCGCCGTCATCCTCTGCCAACGACTTTCGCCTGCCTTCGCTCAAGGACCTCAACTTTCAGTACAGACCACTGCCAGTCACCAACACTCACGAACATGCAACCGAACAGACGCAACAGTACACTGACTTTGTTCCCCAAGACCAGCCAGCCAACAACAGCAGCAGCAGCAACAGCAATAATAATAATAATAACAACAACAACACCACTACCACCAACAACAATAGTAATGGCGGCAGCAACACATTTGCGTATTCGTACCCATCGTACCAGGCTCACGCGTCGCCGTGGTCTCCACCGAGCAGCACAAACCGGACAACGCCGCTCGTGCCGACGACGCTGCCGCATTACCATGCGAGCAACACTGACGCCAGCCCTCCCGCCCGGCCCGACGCCCGAGTCCCGCCAGCCTACGTGCCCTCCATTGCTGCAGCCACCCGCCCACACCCGGCGTCGCCCGACTCCCGCTACTCACAACACCCCGCTGAGTCACGTTACCCATCCGCTCATGCTCAAGAGCCACGGTACCACGTCCAGCCACCGCCTTCCGCCGATTCCCGTCCTACTACTGGATATTCTACCACCACAGAGCTAAAGCCGACACTCATTTCTTCCACTCCAGCGGCCGCAACTGATTCCCGCACATCATATGACCAAAATGCGCGCAGTGCTTATGATCAATTAGGACGTACTTCCTTTGAACAAAATGGTCGTTCCTCGTACGAGGCTAACCGTGTGGGGTATGAACAGCCAGCGCGTCCCACATATGATCAGAACACGCGTGTAGCATATGAGCAAAGCCCAAGGTCAGGGTATGATCCAGTGCCAAGGTCAAATACAGGATATGACACCACCAATGCCCGACCACCAGCCGTGCGCACAAACAACAGCCCGCAAGGCTACATCCCTGCGAACACCAGAACCCCACACGAGTCTTCGAGACCTGCTTTTGCACCTCCTAGCGGAGACATCACGCGGGCTCCGAGTGAGCTACAGCGTGCATATGTTTCTCCTGTTGACCTTCGGCAATACCCGCCAGCGCAATCGCGCCAAACCTACCCAGCTGCAGAGGCGCGTTCGGCATACCCTGCTGCAGACGCACGTTCAGGTTATCCTCCTGCAGATGTCAGACCCACATACGCGCTTCCGGAGACACGCATTGCGTATCCTGCAGCCGACGCACGCCCAGTGTACACTGCTGACGGACGTATTGCCGATGCCCGCCCAGTATATAGTCCCGTCGCTACCTCTGCACCTGAGCAGCGCTCGCGACATGGCAATGGAAATTCACAAGAGCATCTGCATCCTGAACGGTATGCACCCCCGCAGGCCGTAACACAGGATAAACATGCACCACAACCACTTCAGCCATCGGAAAGGTATCCCGGCCCTCATTCTCAATCGCAGCCGCAGGAGAGGTATGCGCCCCAACAGGCAGACAGATACGCGTCGCAGCAGCCAGATAGATACGTACAGCATCAGCAACATTCAGACAAGTACGCACTTCAGCCTCCGCTGCCACAAGAAAGATACACGCCGCAGCAACAGCCGCACGAATCGCGTTCCGCGCATCCTCATCCAGAACAGCGCGAGGAAATTCCGCCTTCTGCCAATCATGTATCCCAGCATACTGCGTCCCATTCCCATGCCCACCCTCAGTCCCACCATCCTCAGTCCCAGGCTCATTATCCACCCGGATATGCTGCTCCTGCTCCTCCTACTCATCATCATGCTCATGCCACTCAGTTGTCTCCAACTCATTCACATATTTCGCAGATTCATCCCCAGCCGCATTTGCAAACTCAACATTCGCACTCTCAGAATTCTCAGCCGCACCCGCATTCGCAGAATCCACCGTCGCACCCGCACCCGCACCCGCAGTCGCAGTCGCAGTCGCAGCAACACCATTCGCATTTCCCCCATCCACAGCCACAGCCACATTCGCATTCGACACAACCACATTCACATTCAACACAACCACCGTCACACTCGCATCAACAATCAAGCGCGCCGCCCCATTCCCAAGTTCCATCGGCCAACTCGCATCAGTCACAACAAACCCAACTTTCACATGCAGTAGCTCGCCCAGAACCCGCACCGGAGACAGAAAAGGACATCGTTGTACGGGAGGTAAGCAAAGTTCATATGCATCATTTATTCATTATACCAGTTGTATGCAGCGTTGTGGTTTAATCGGAGGTATCTTCGTTTATGTACCGACCTCCGTGATGAAATGATGCTTGGGCTTCGGGTTTCGTGATGGCAATGGAGGGTGACGTCAGTTACCCCCAGCTGCTGGAATTCTTTCAATTCAATTCCAAGAACCGGATTTGATCATGGTGTGATCTTTTAGCAAGGCGGGTCTGCGATAGGGTGGATTACTGGATTTTGTGTGGTCATGCATATCGTCTGGAGTTGGGATCTGGACAGTGGCTAATTTTATTCCCTTTTTGTTTGTTTGTTAGGTGGTCAGGCACTGCACGACACTTTATAATTTTGCTGCTCGATATGGTGAGTCCCTCATCAACTGCGTGTTGTTCTCTGGCGGCGGTCAAAATCAAACTATATACTTCCAAAAAAATACAACCCTTTACCCTCCACATTGCATAATTTTATGCTTCACACTCCATATATGTCTTGCCTCGTTCCAGTACTTAGGACTTGAGATGGCTCCGCTATCTTCGTTTCCGTCATTTGGGCCTGTTGATAGTATTGACATTATCTGTCCTGTATTCATATCTCGAGGAAGCTTCGTCACCCTATTTCATTTCCGGATATCCTGCCTCATCTCCATTAGATCTGCCCGCAGTATCATCTCCTCATGCTCCGTTACACCCGTTTTTCTTCTCATTAATTTCCTAACGTCTAACACCAACCCCGATAAACAATATGCTGACGCACATCTCCTTCCTTTCTTGACAGCAAATCTTCAAACCACGGTCCCTAGCATCCAACCGACACAGTCAGAGCTCGCTGAGATGACCCATCATGCAGCTGAAGTTGTTAGGCTGCTCGAGCTTCTCAAGGACGAACGCCCTTCGTCCTACGCTTTACCCCAGATACCACAGGCGCAGCCCCACCCCTTATCAGGCCAGATTCAGCCCTCTACATCCCCCCAAGCAATGGACGTCGACACGCACGATCACCGCGCGCCGAAGCGGCCATGGGAGGAAGACGCACCTGAGGCCGTGGACTCAAAGAGGGCACACTCGACTGTGCATGATCCAGCGGCGTTACAAGATATGGAACTCATCCGATCGAAACGCGCACTGACAGCGAGTTTGGCTGCAGCAGCAGCTTCAGGGGATGGCATCGGCGGTCCTAGTTCCGCCAACGGTGGTAATAATGCCAATGTCGGCTCTGGGGTTGATGGGGGTCTGGGCAACGGAAACATGAGTGGTAATGGGGGAGGAAAGAATAAGTATCGGAAGAGGAGTGTGAGTCTTGTATTTCGCTGTGTACAAGCAGCCCAAGCTGACCTTTAATTGCGTTGATTTGTCTGGCCAGCGGGCGACTCCTCCAGGAAAGTGCCATTCTTGCAATATTCGCGAGACGCCGGAGTGGAGGAGAGGTCCGGACGGGGCGAGGACCCTGTGTAATGCATGTGGCTTGCGTGAGTACCTGGCTTGTTGCCCGTTTAACGAGACCCAAGATATTCACATGTTCCTCCAAGATTATGCGAAGTTAGTACGCAAGCGCGACAAAGCTGCCGCTGCAGACGGGAATGCGCCTGCGCGTATCGATATGGAGACCCTACGCGCGTCGGCGAGAGCTGCAGAGAGTGAGAAGGCAGCGCGGAGTGGAAGTGGTGGGGGCGGTGGGGACCCTATGATGGGGATGGGGATGGTTCACCAGGGGTCTTTTCAAATTATGGGGATGGGTACTGGAGGTCCGGAGGGAGACCACCATGCACAGTACCCGAACTCCACGACTCAGCCTCAGCCTCAGCCCCCTGCTGCGCTCCCTTCGCATCATGTTTCGGATCATCCACACCCATCGCTTCCGGCATGGACTGGGTCACACTCACTCTTGCGGCCGTCGCATTCTGTGTCGGCTTCGAGTGGACCATCGCCTGCTTGATTCGCTGACGAGGGCTGTGCTGGTGTTTGGATTTTCTTTTCTTGTTCATCTATTTGCTTTGTTTTTTTTGTCCTTTCTAGGATGGTTGATTGTCGACTCATCCCTATCTGTGACGCATCTTGCTTTCATCAACGTTGTCGAATTTAGTTGTCACGCATCGTTTTACTTACTGCGGCATTGACATGCACATGGACCATTCGTAGTTCCTCCTTCTTCTCTGTTCTGGTTCCAGTTTTTTCTTGGCCTCTTTTGCTGGTGATATATCCTCAGAACTCAACCATGTACTTAGTTACCTCGCACGCACATATACTTCGGAATAATCTCTCGATTCAACTCTTAATATGTTTTCTGTATGGTACAGTAGATGATTCAGTGCTTAGTGTATAATACGAGCTTCTTGTAGTATTTTTCTCTTGGAGTGGCCTTTAGTATGATATCCTGTGGTGGGTTTTGACTTTTAGAATGATCAGTTGTTCAATCAAATTTCGTTCACCAGCTAGGGGATCTGTCCAATTTCTGTAGCGTTCTCATTGGTTTGATCATCGAATAAATTTGTTGCAGGTATGATGTTGTAGAATACGGGTCGCGGTCGGACATGGGCAAGTTTCGACTGGTCCCCGTCAAAGGAAATTATATCAGACCTCAGTAACTGCCACGGCAGATAACAAAAGATTTCGCAACGCTATAATCATATCGTTGCGCCTTAGGGTTTGCTACTGCACCAACTTGTAGCTCTTGACCTATAGTGCAAGGTATGAGTACTGATTACCTCCGGGGTTCGCGATGATAAAAAATGTGCGTACCAATCATATAAGCACCCCTGGTATCCGAATCCAGAGACAAAGTAACACCATATCCATTGAGCACAAACGATCCTATTTTTCCGCTCCATGGTTTGTCAATCGTATGAGCTTTTGGAATACAGTCGTTCTTGGCAATTCCAAATGGATATGCCTTTGACTTTCCTGTGCAGTCTGAAAAGAGCCTCTAGTTTATGCACAAAATCAGAATTGAGGATATTTGAGCTTACTGGGACCAGTGTATACAACAAATTCTGCCCTAGAAGGATCATGCATGTTGCTTGTGACGCTACAGCCCGCCATAGCAAGAGCTGCAGTGCTCAAAAAAGTTATAAGAGTGATCTTGTTAAACATGGCTATGGCGCTCAGGAGCAAGAAAGGGCGATGTGATACCTTCAAGTTGGTTCGAAGGGTACATATTGTCTTGCTTTTATACGTCACTCGGCCATGGGGTTATTGGTGGGGTCCGTCTTGGGTCCGACAGTGCGTTCCTCTACCGCTAGTCTGAGTGACCATATGTATGTGGGCTTCCCTTGGCACGTTAGGGCGTTGTGATGGACTTTTCGAGTTAGATGTCAATTAATATCGCGATATCGTTTGAATATCATAGCATGCGCGGTAGATAGTACATATGTGGGGTACACACACTGCAGCAGACGCTAGCTAGTAGCATAGGCTGCACAACGTCACGGTGACATGCGGTGAATACCGTACTTGAAGTGTAAAAGGCTCTTGACTCTGCTTCTGCGATCAAATATAATTTAGTACTTGAAAGTGGTAGTTCAGAAGTGCAACTGGCTGTGAAAATTGTTAACACGTTCGCAGGCGCGCACATGGTACATGCAATCTAATTTCGAGACATACTGATCAACATAGGCTACCGGTATCGAGGGAGACATATAGTGCACGGATGATAAGATCACAGAGAAGAAGCTGGAGTAAGATGGTTAGTTAATATGTTTGTGCTTGAAAATTTGGACTTTCACTGTCCAAAAGTCTCAATTGAACAGGTTGGTTCAATTACAGTCTAAGGCGGGCCGACTGAGAGCCGAGCCCGTAATACTTGATCGAATATGGCTGTGACTGAAGCTGTGACTGAGAGCTTGAAAGGCTTCATTTTGTGAGACAGCGTTACTAGTTCGTCCTTTGAGCTCTTTACTTACTTTACTTATCTTGTACGCGTCAGTTTCTATTATACAGCATCACTACACGGCTTTATATCTAACAAATGCATACTCATCGACCCCACCCTCATCTCGCAATTCCACCTGGTGCTCGGCCACTGCCAGCAGTTGATCCAAATCCTATGGAGTCATATACGCCATATGCGTTCGAGCTCAATTCCCCTGCAGGAAATTTAGCGGACCCATGGGAAACGACACCCACAGCAAATCATCCTTCTGCAAGATTAGGCGTCCCCCGGTCAAGAAGTCGCACCAGGAGTGCATATGAGGCTGTAGCACCTGCGACGATACCATTTCCCGAGCCAGAGATATACCGATCCTCATCCCAAAGATCAACATTGAATCCGCAACTTGCCCGACATCGAACGAGTAAGTCTGATTCTGGACATTCACAACGACCACTCGACAGCGATACGGCTTCTTCATCAAGCGCTCCATATACACCGGCATCCGCAAGTTCTGAATCATCAATATATTTTCCTTCAGATGACGTAGGATTTCTTCCTGCTCAATTCCAGATCTTTTCGTCTCATGCAGCTCACAGTTGGATTCAAATCTCAATCAATTGACGCGGGAGTTGTCTACGGTGTCGTACGTATACTCTTGCGCCTTCTAAGATCACCAATCTCACGAGCGATCAGCCTACAGTCAGAAGAAGGTCTGCGGCGCTTTCAAGCTGGAACTCTTTCTGACCGAGACGAGGAATGGCACCACATGGTCCCTCCGGAAGCCCGGGAAGCTCTCGGTAAACGAGAGGTTGAAAGACAATCTGTGTTTTTTGAAGTCTTCAAATCTGAGCGAGATTATGTCTCTGATCTGCAGCTTGTGAAGGATGTAAGATATATGTGTTTGGTGAATCATTCTTACTGATGACATCATTCACCAAGGTTTTTATAGAGCCACTAAGGGTCGCTTCGCCGCCTGTTATCGCTCCTGAACGTTTGCGAAAATTCATTTCCGAAGTCTTTTGGAATATGAATCAGTTGCTTGATCATCACACACGGATGCTAGGTTCCCTTTTTGCGCGACAAGCCGATCAACACCCGTTGGTCCAAAGTGTGACAGATATCTTCCTCGAAAGTGCGTGTAATCACTGATGTTTTAATCAAATCATTTCGTGTTTACTTATCATTATCAGCTTCTTTTCTATTTTGCGGTGACTATGAGTCGTACATCAAGCATTACCCATTAGCGGAAGAGTTACACCGCACGGAGCTCAAGCGCAATCCGCGATATCAGGCTTTTATTCAACAATGCTCTTTAGATCCTAGAATCAGCAAGCGCGACCTGCTAACGTTTCTCTCAAGACCTGTTACTCGGCTTCCCCGAATGAGACTTATTCTTGAACATGTCGAGAAGCTCACCGAACCTGATCACCCGGATAAAGAAGATTTACCTATCCTTCTGTCGATCTTGGGTGAATTCTTGAAGAGTACGCAACCAGGCATCGCCGCCGCTGAAAGTAAAGTCAAATTCTGGAATTTATGCGAAAGTTTAGTATTTATGAGCGGAGAGATAATCGTAGGTGAACACATATTTCGCAATGCTTTGTATCCTAAGACATTACTCAGGACATCGACTGGTACGATGAAAGCCGGTCTCTAATTCATTCCGGGACCTTGGCAAGACGTTCGAAATCCGACATGGAATGGAGTCACAGTTGGAATGATTTATTTGTAGCTCTTCTGGATAATTATTGTGAGTCATTTTTGATCGAAGAACTTGCTTTACCGACGATGCCTTAGTACTTCTCATGAGAGAAGAAAAACGGCCTGGAGGAGTCATCAAGCGACTCGTTGTATCAAGGGTATGTGGGAACTTATTTTAGATAGACCCTTTCTGATACGAACCAAAGCCTCTTCCCTTGGAATATCTGAGACTCGGCGATTTCGATGCACCTGCTGAGAGTAGGAAAGAGCGCTCGGAGGATGGCGGGATTTTGGACAGCTTGCGAGCACAATACAAGCCGGTATACCCTTTTACAGTCTATCATGCGTCAGCCAAGGCGGCTCGGCGGTATACACTGTATGCTGCGACTGAACAGTCGAGAAAACGTTGGAAGGAGGCGTTGATAGACTGCAAAGCAGTTCACGATGCGAGGCGAGATGGAAATAAGGTAATGAGTTGTTTCATTATCTCAATAAGGTTAGTCTTACACGGATGGCGTGCAAGTGGTTTGCGCTTCAGACTGTGAATGATGGATTCTTCCGCTCGCCTTCGGCCCGCATGGCCCAAACTTCGTTGTCAAAGGCCTCAGGAAGAATGGTCAATGCTGTCTCTTTCAGTCAGTGATATTTTCTATCCCAGGTCAACGTCGCACTCATCCGTATCTGCAGCCGCGATGGGCGGTAAGACTCTCATGGCTGTAGGGTGTGCAACTGGAATCTATGTCGGAGTCCGTGGTGAAGACAGTGAGTATCAATTATTCTCGTTATGATGAGTCTTATCTGAACCACTTCAGAATTCAGAAAGATACTTTCCTTCACTAGTCCAACAAGCATAATAGCCCTCCAAGACTTCAATAAATTTATCGTACACCATGAAAATTGGTTAATATCTTATTCCCTCGACTTGCTCGCGCGCGTTGCTCTTTATCAGGCACCTCCCAGTAGTCTAGATGCATCGCTGGAGAAGATCGCTGGCCAGGATGGCAATGTGGTATTTTGTTCGGCTGGACGCATAGGCCAACGATCAATAAGTCGGTCTACCTGTGATTTCTGCAGGCATATGTTAAATCTCATCTATCTCTACAGTCGCATATGCTGTCAAAACATTCTTGCAAGTCACAGTCCATGTGGCGGAAGCGGCTATTCCCACAGATCTCCGACTCACTCCACAACGCAGTACCCCTGGTGTTTCTTTGGGATTCCGTCCCTTTGGAGATGTCAGTCAAGCCTTTTTACTTTGTTCTTAGCTATTTGCTCATGCATACCATCAAGCCTCTGTATGTACCTAAGGATGCCTACAATGTCACTCCTTTGGCGAAGACAATTGCTATCAGCACCGAAAAGGGCATAGTCGTCGCTGATCCTACCAAGTACGTCATGATACATGATCTGACCAAGATAAAAACTAAGCGTCGATTAGTCCAAACAAGTCCGTTGTTGCGGTTGTCCCGGATTTTGGAGACGCCACATCAAATGGAAAGATGACAGACTTGAAGGCCCGTTGTGAAGCCGCGAAGCCTCTAGGTCTTATTCGATGTGATGCAACAGAATTGCTGGTGGTCTATGACAGCAAGTGGTCTCGACATATATGTTCTTCGAGAAACTAATCATTATCCTGGGCTCAGGCATTGGTTGTTTTATCACGAAGCACGGTTCGCCGAGTCGTTCGTGTGGGTTTATCCGCTGGGAATCCAAGGCAACCTCATTCGCCCATCGTGGAGCACATCTCCTGCTCTTCTCGTCGGATTTTATCGAAATTCGAAACGTGTCTACTGGAAGGCTGGTGCAAGTGATCGAGGGAACTGATATCCGATTATTACTGCATACGAATTTGCGGTCGCAAAAAGGAAATGATCCGCTGCTGGTGGCCTTGCGAGGAGATAAGAACGACCGGGACGGCATAAGCGATAAGATCGTGGAGCTTGTCGAAACTTCAGAGATTGCAGCGCAAACCCCTGTCAACCCGAGCACCGCGATGGGAGGGGAAGGAGTGTGGGATGAGTGGGACATGTGATGCTGATACTTGTAGCAATATGTATACAAAGGACTCGGATCTCAAAGCTACATACTCTATTTTACTTATTTGCAATGTATCGCATGGCTGTTTTCTTTTCGTTATATACAGTAGCTCAGGCTCCGCTGCGCGTTGTAGGATAGTTAGAACTACATCAAGCAATGATTTACATAGATGACAAGTTTGGGTGTGTTGTATTTAGCAAGTGACTTGGAGTACGACGCGATAGATCAAGGCGTCAAGTGGTGGTACATGGAATAAGTTCCCAGCCAGAGAAAGTAGATGTCTGACCGGTCAAATGCCCATCAACCGTCAACTGAAGGTAGAGGATACCAATTAAACAGTGCTGAAAACATTGAGTTCACAACACCCCCAAAATATTTCGACATATTCATCGTAAGAACCGCCTTGTTGCAGGGCTTGATTCCGACCTACGGTACTCCCGTGACTCTGTCCGCCATATCAGGCGTGTCTCGACTCAAGTCTCTTTCCTTAGTCCTTTGCAGAATATAAAGACGCGTTCGTTGAGAAAATGCAAAGATCGGGGGCAAGAGGCAGATGGCGAGCAAGGAAAGAGCCGTAACCAATGATTTAACGGTGTAAATCAGTTCGATGCCGGCGATTGTGCAGATACCGAGCATGGGGAAGGCGTTCATGATCTCAAGGATACGTGAATCGAGCTCCTAGGAATTTTTGAGCCAAGCTTTCCGCCTGAACACACAAGTCACCCACCTTGATTGATCTATCACGACAAGCAAGGTGCAAAGTGATGGTGTATAGCAGAATGACGAGCGTCAGAGCTGTCAGTGGGCTCGATCCAGAAATAGAATGAAGCCTATAAACATGAAATGTCAATAAGCACGGCAGATAGTGAGGTCAGACCCACGCAACGAAAGTCATCAACTGCACAAAACCTAAGATAAACAAGGATGGACATTTAAAAGCCCGTAAAATTCCTCACGATATTCATTGACGTCTTCCTACAGTCTTGAAAAAATTCCAATGTTTCAGGCGACGCTGGTTGCCCAGTAGCCACAAAATCACGCAAAAAAGTAGCAAATATAGCAGCGACGGGCATGGAAGATAATGAGGAAGATCAAGAGGGTTCTTTCTATAATTTGGAGATTTATAGGATGGCAGGTGCCCCGGGACTGGGTTGCATCGCGTTATTACTGAACTGTAAACCGCGCACAGGAGGGTCTAGAAACTGAGGCTGCTCCCGTAAGGTCATTCAATAGATCTCCATTCGGGAGTCGATGTTAACCATTCGAATCGGAGGACAACGAACTGCCGAATCGAGGGTCATTTCTGGAGGATATTCACAGGTCAATCCGAAGGACCTTAGAGGTATGGCATCCAGTCCCAACCACGGCTGCACATTAATGCGCAGTCTTTATGAAGGGTTCCTCGACGATGGCGAGCCATCGAGGCTGGCTCTGCTCCAGGCCATCTAACGAGGTGATTAGGACACATCTCCCATATGATGTTGCAACGAATATAGCGTCCCAGGACCTTGGCGGTATTAATATTGATTAAGGGAACGGTTCACTGGCGCTTCCCCGCAATCTAGGCCTATCACCAGCGATGAGCGCTTGAACGCTCGAGATAATGTTCAGGTATTCATTGGGGTCTAGACCGATAAAAAGGCACCGAAGCACAGCGAGAGTTTAACACCTATTGCTGTGCGTCATCTGAGCAGTGAAATGTTAGACCTGAACGCACGGAAACACGGTCAATAATGCTAACGTGTGTCACCTACATCTGTGCTTGTGTTGGATTCGCCAGGCCATTGATACGCGTTCTCAAACCAAGTGCATTCTCACCAAAACCCATATGATTTGATCCTGAATCCACGCAAAAACGGTCAACGTCAGCATCTGACACCTACCTCTGTGCTTCTGCCGAATTCGCCAGGCCATTAATGTTATTCCCCTCGTTTCCAAATCAACATGTATTCTCATCATAGCTCGAATGATCGAAGGCAATAATTCGAGGTCTGCCCTTGATATATGATGGATATACGAGGATAGATATTCCATTTTTCGCAGCCCATACACAACTTACCTCGGAATTGATGAGCTCATTCCAATACTGGAGAACCCAAACACATCATGTTACAAAGACTCATAAAGAGTAAAAGAGGAATACATACTCGGTGCGTTGTGTTAGTGCGATCCTGGTGATGAGAGTCACGTAAGTGATAAAGAATGATACTGAATTTTGTATGACTTAACTTGATAAAAATCATCACAATGACAATATTTGGATCGCTCCTTCAAGCATCAGAACTAGCCTTGGACCTCTGATATTCGATCAGATTCAATGTCTTGCACTCGGAGTTTGTCATAGAAAAGTTGCTTCGAGGAAGCCATGGTTTGGTAATTCGGTAACAAAACTGATGGAGAAAAGCAGCTCTGAGCCTCTGACTCTGTCAAGAAGTCAAGCTCACAGGTCAAGTAAATATTTAAGGCTAGCAGGTCACGGTAGTAAGTAGTACAGTTGCTAATGCATAAGTAGAGCCACGTGCATATATTTATACTTGTTTGACTTGCCGACATATGCGAATTTTATCCTTGCCGCATCTTCCTGGTCATCTTTTGCAGCACTCTCCTACACTCGGAAAGACATCATAACAAACGGACACAGTTTTGATAAGTTCAAGATCAGGTGAATAACGCTTTTTTGCCCTCATATCTCAGCGAACAAACGCTGACGCACTTCAATCACTTTCTACACAGTACACGCGACTCCATCCAGTCATAAAAACGTGCCCAAATATCAGGTGCCGAGTTTACCTTCTCCATACAAGTCTCGTTATCAAGCGATCCATCGATTCCACTACACACTTCAAGGTTATCATCTCATCTGCTCTTACCACATTAATCAACTCATTGGTATCTAAACCACTGCTGTCGCTCTTCGTCTGAAGAGTATTATTGGTATTGAAGGGTCATTGAGTATGAACGATGATGACCAGGACTCCCTCTTTGGCTCTCCACCACCTTCCCCAGCCAGAGGTAGGTCACCATACCTTGCCTTCCCACAAATTGGCGAAAGAGCAGTACGAGAAAATGCCAATAGTAGAGGCATAAGTGCAACACAAAATGTGGGGACCATTGCACTTCCTGGTTCCCATATGTCATGTTCTGAACTACCAGCCAATCTCCCAGCCTTGTCGTTGAGTGGCTCTAGCGCTCACGAGCACCCTCAACCGCGTAGCAGAGATTTGACATCGGCGAGTGCGGGTACGCATGCACCCTTTCAAGGGCACACCGCTATCAACAGTCATCCTGCACCCCCCACATCATCCGGCTCTAGCTATCCAGGATGTGGGCCATATCACCACATGACATCGAGGCCACTTTCAGTTGTATCACCACATTCTTCTTGTACGCCCACGACTTCACGTCCTTCGTCTCGAACTGGTGTCAGAAAGAGAAAGCCCAAACCTTCCGCTGCACGGACAACTTCCCTGCCGATGACCATCCCTGATTCCTCTGCACCCCTGCCTGCTAATTTTCTAAGAAACCAACAAGCCCTCCTCGGTATAGCGGGATTGGTTGGGGGAGTTAAGCCTGCTCGGCTCGCTGTGCGAAATCAACCCCGGGGATCCACTTCATCTAATCCAATCATCATTGAAGATGAACTTAATCCCCCACCGATCGGTCAAAAACCCCATCGTCCCATCGTCGATCCCGATAATCTGCCAGCTCCCACTGGAAGTGATGTTATCGCGTCTCTGATCAAACAAAAAAATATCTTTCCTGTCCTCGAATCTTTACTCAAGCTCCTGGTCGCTGGCAACAATTCCGCTCACACACCCGATCCATCATCAGCGAGCTCTGCTGGCCCTTCTCTGTCATTTGCTCGGCCGTACGGAGTCGCGCCTGTGAGTAGCAGGGAGATTGTCAGCCAGGAACAACCACCCAATAAAAGACGAAGATTATCCACTGTCCCAGCTGGTGCTGTTGACTGGGACGTCCCATATCCTTTTGCGGCAGGTGAAGGTCCATCGGCATATCGCGACAACTGGGAACGGGAGCGTGGAAGGCAGTTGGTTACCCAGCTCGTGACGCTAATAAAGGGTGCAATGCAGAATGCCGCCCTGAGGAAACATATGCAGAAAAATAAACAACGGCAGCGGCATGGTGTACTAGCGGAGCCCCAGAACGAGAATCTTATTGCTCGGATGGGAGGACAATGCATGAGAGAAGGAGAGGAAGAAGGAGAGGAAGAACAGCTGGCCCTTATTGCTCAGATGAGAGAAGAGGAGGAAGAAGAGGAAGAACAGCCGGACCTGCAAAATATGGCACATGAACAGGATGATAATACCCGCGCAGAGTGTAGGGCTGGTGACATTTTGGTTCCGCCCATAGGGTCAGATTCGCATGCAACGCTTGACCGATTATTCGCGTCATTACTATCAGGGGACTCGATTCCTGACATATCATTGCCTACTGGCGCGCTGGGATACACCGACCCCACATCTGGATCAAGTGGTGGGTGGTGCACACCCACAACCGATGTTTCGACTCAAGACTTTGATCAGGCGGCATTTGAGAAGTTTCTCGCTGAGCTCCAAGATTTTTCGCCAGCTTTGGTGCAACCCGGTGTAGACACCCCAGCTCCAGACGGCTCCATATCAATACCCGAAGAGGCGTCCATGAACTTTGATCAATTCACGAACTCTGCAGTATCGCCGAGTGCTCCAAACACGGATAGCGATATGCCGAATGCCGTCCCAAATACACCCCCTGATATCGTTTCTATGAATTCTGCAATTCTTGACGATGCTATCGATCCTGTTCTGTTAGCAATCTCTATCCCGCCAAACCCACACCCTCAGGCGTATTCTGTTTTATCCACTAGGGCAACGTCCCCCTCGCCAGCTCTTTCCCAATCTCCAGTCCCCTCTGCAAGTTCTCTTGGGGGCCCAATAACTCCACGATGGGATACTCCATTTGCTGAACCAGAAATTTGGTCTGCAAACGAAGGTATGGCTTTCATCCCCATAAACTACACAATACTAATTCAAATGTTTATTCCTTGTGCAGAATCTTTTGCAGCTGCTAGCGTTCCTCTGGAACCTCAACCGAAGCCCTCCACACCAGAACTTTCTGCTTCTCAGTCGCCGCGTCCCGTCCACGCCACCATTGACTCGTCAATTGTCACTCATAACGGTGGAAATATTGCGTCTTCGCATTCTAATCTACAATTTCATGCGTCTACGTTTACTCGAACGGGACCATCAGTCGCTGTTCCTGGGATCAGTACCAAAGCTATATCAAATAAAGAAGACATCGTGCGCAGGGCAAGAGAGCGTCGACGACAGCTTGTTACGGAGATTGAGCGTGCGAAGGTTGAGCTTTGGGAGACTAGTATTGAAGGTGGTGTATTGGTGCAGTTGGCAAAGGAGATAGGATAGTTATACCGGACGATCCAAGTCCCAGCGTAATTCAAAGCCATTGTGAGATATGCCTTTTGATGGAGATCGATCTTTATCCTGCATAAATGTCGAGCAGTACTTAGCGTCTGTTCGAGGTTTATGTGAGAGATTATGTTGACTTCGTTTCGAAGGTTATAGTTGAGTCTACTGATCATGATAAGATGTCTGCATCAGGCCAGTGCTGAGTGCATACATGCTGGCAGGGTCGGTGTCAAATGTCAATGGATTGGATTATCACGATGGATGTGGAGATATCGATACTTGATATAATCCCAGAACCTATGGCCGCTATAGGTAGTAGCGGCGAAGCGCCACGGCCTGGCCAAGCAAACAAATGAGCAACGACACTACTTGCACTCAACGCTTGCAAAACGCAAGAGGCTTGATTCGATTATTTGCGCAATTTGAACGAGGCCGGGCCTTGCACAGCGAGTCTGCGACGAGGCATTACTGCGCAAAGATGCGCTGTATTTCGACAAATAATTCGCTGTCAACGATATGGAACGCTGTGCCAATTGTGTGTCCTGGAATTCCAAAATCGACTTCCAAATCCTCCTACGAACTCCCCAGATGCTGGTCACGCTGCCTTGGTGACTGCGGAATACGTACTTGTCAAGTGTTCATCCACACCACTAATGTTGACCTGTCGACGACCTTTCCTACAGAACATACGAATTCCAAAGTCGTCCAAAATCAAGCACCGCCTTTCCATGCGTCGGATGCTTTTGTACACTTTTATTACAGAATTGCACAGCCACTAGCGTTCAGTGCAACAAAACAGTCGGGGATCGGCTAGCCGTGACCCACTTCAACTTGCGCAGATCCGACAGCATAAAAGCGCCAGTGGTCCGGACGAAAAATCATAGCATCTTCCCCACATCGCGACCACCATGTTTTTCACCCTCACATCTTCTAGTGTCCGCAACACCATCCTCACAAATGAATCCGGTCAGGCGGTCTATACCACCAATACCCCTGGAAAAATGGGATCGCGCACAACCACACTTTCAAAGATAAAACCAAGCGAGAAGAAGGGCGAGATGCGCGATGACTTCGAGACCATCGCAGAGATTGAGTGGCATTTCTTTGCCTCTTCCATTTTCCGCATGAACGGGAAAGAGTTGCGGACGAAGGAATTCATTCCGAGTGGTGGCCTCCAAGGCCGGTATGTATCGTATGATTTTCGAATCGCTATAATGAGCTCATATACATCGTATATAGGAGGCGTACCTTCACTGGCCCTGATGGCAAATCATATAAATGGGTCCTAAATTTCACATCGGTCACTGTACGTGTTTATTAACTAACCTCGTCGCGTACTATCATTAAACCAATGCTCCAGCTTGAACTTGCCGATGGATCGCAGACCAACCTTGCGTCCTTCCAACGAATTAGTACTTTTGGTGGATCGGGTGCTGTCCTCGAAGTTTCGCCTCTTGTATCGCACATGCTCGATTTGGTGATTCTCACCTTCATCTACGTCGAGAAATTGCGCAGGGATAAAGAGACAGCGACACGAAATGCTGCTATCGCAGCTATTGTTTCATGATCGGCTTGTAATGGGCGTAGTGGACAGTGGACATTTATCCTCCCCCTCAGATTTTCATGATACCTGTCTTCTATTGGAAAGTAATGATGTACTGTTATCCACACAGTAGTGATGTCCAGTGTCAACAATATATATAATGCTCTTACCTTTGTTTCAGACCTATGAGCGTGTTTGTCATATCTTGACACGGTGTGAAGTCGTTGAAGGGATTTCCAAACCTTCGCCAATTGTGTGCCAAACCAAAAAAAAAAATTTGGACTATTTCCTGTGAATCGCAGTTCGGTGTGCTTTAGTGAGTTCATTTATTAGTTCGCACAATGAGGTCGATGAATTGTCTATAAAAAATGTGAACAACATGCCAGAACGGCGAGGGTCAATCATAGCCTCCAAGCTCCACTTCAATCCGTGCCCGCCTCAAGTCCCTGCGTTCCTCGTCGGTCATGCAAGACCAACCTTCTACAGTCTCCGCGAGCTCCTCTTCAATCCTCTCCTCCATTTGAATTTGCTTTTTCGTCTTTTTCGGCGGGGGTGGCTTGGGTAGTGGCGGAGGTGGTGTGCGCCGATTCATATGCAGCGGTGCGATCTTGGACAAAAGTGACCGCGAGGACTTGAGGCTCGAGGAGTATGCCGTACCCGAGCTGCGGGGATTTGCGAATGGTGAATTAGGTCGTGAATTGACGCGTTTGATAAGTTCGGACATGGGAGTAGATTTGGCGGCCACAGAGAAGCTGCGGTGAGGCATCTTGGCCGGGAGAGGCGTTGATTTCGCCGGATTAGCAGATGTTTTCGAGATCTGTTGATAGTCAGACAGGAAATTTCCCTGAAAGGTAAATATATTTGGAACGTTAAAAGAAGACTAGATATACCAACCTGACTTGAACCACCACCGGGATCGACATCGTCTGGAATGTGATCAGGTAAAGCTGCCTCATCCGCTTCTAAATCATTTGGTATGGGACTTTCTTTCCTAACCTGCCTGGACTTCGTTCGAGGGGGCTCCGGCGAAATATTCGAATGAGTATCGTCCTCATCTTCGGCATCTGATAGAACAGCCCTTCTTTTACCCTTCTGTTTAGCTGTCAGCTTGGGTGCAGGCATCTTCTTGGATTGCGCTCGAGATTTTGTTGCGGGGACATCATCTGGATCTGATTCTAAGGTCCTAAATTCATCTTCGGCCTCAGAACTAGGTACTGGAGAGAGAGGGCGCTCAATTGCTGCCGACACGGGAGAGCTTTGCGTCCTTGGCGTTTCGTCAGCAGGTTCGTCGACTTGCTTTTGTGCCTTTTTCTTTCCTTTGCCTTTTGCTGCGGCTTTCGGCTCTTTCTTATTTTTGGGAGGAGCTCGAGGCTTCTTGCCCTTGCGTGTAGTAGTTGGCGGTGGCATAATTTCTGGTACATCCGCAGTGGGTGCAGGTGCCGATGACGAGGAGGCGAAAAATGGTGGTGGCTCTGGAATCGGTGGAGAAGGCTGCTTATTAACTTTATCATCCATATTCAGACTATCTGCATCCCACTCAGGCGCTCTCTGGATCCTTTTGCGCTTACGAGTGATGGCTGGGGATGAGAGTGGGGAGGAAGGATGTATTTGAGGTGGGGTCGACGGGGGAACAGTTGGCATGGTAGACGCAGGGGGCTGAGACGGCGGAGCATGGTCGTTTTGAGGTATGGGTAGTGATGAATCTAGAGCGTCGAAGTGTAAATCAACAGCAGGCGGTCTGTCCGCCGATGACGATTTCGGAGACATGTTCGACTTGACGGCTTTCTGCGATTTTTGCCGCTTTGGAGGTGGCCTGAGGTAAAGTTCATCATCGGAAGTGTCGTTGTCAGTGAGCTCAATGACTTCTTCTTGGGTAGATGGGCGATACACCGCTTTCTTTGGGGGTGGCATATCAGTTCTTGATTGATTAGTAGCAGATTTATCGCGTGCTTTCCGTGAGCGCATTTTGGCGCGTTCTGCGATATCAGGGGAATACCCATCTGCTAAGCTTTCTGGAATATTCGAGGAATTTATGGTGGTATTCGTGATCGGATCTGTAGACATAGCGGGATTTACGGAGGAAAACATTGCGATGTTCGATGCTGAAGTACTACTAGAGGCGGTGGCGTTGTTATTCGATGATAGTTCATCGTAAGCACTGACGAATGGCTTTCCGGATTGTACCTTGGGCCTGGGACGTGGTCTCGGTCTATTGGTAGTGGAGATAGTTGCACGTGAAGTTGAAGGTGATATTGTAGATAATGCAGGTATTGGCTGAACTGGAGTGAAAAGTGACGCAGAAGTTATGTCCGGTGAATGCAGTCTGGGTGGAGTTGCGACAGAACGTGTAGTGAATGTAGCTGTTTGTATGGTCGATGCTAGGATATGAATAAGTATCTATGAGCATTGGAATGGGTAAATACCAATATACTACCTCCATCACGTCCTAATGCGTTTGAAGGGCCAAGAGACAGTTCGTCAGATATTCTGTCATTGTTGTAGGCGTCTTCGTCTTCGCTGTCAGCTACCAACCATCCAATGTCAGCTGAGTTTTCAGCCATATAATTGGGAGAGAAATCAGTTTAGGGTGATGGAGAAAGAGAAGGCAACCCAGTAGCTAGCTATGGTTTATTGCAGAGTCTAGTAGACTGTAGTTCTACTAAGCATCCAGTTTCTAGCTTACAACTTGAAAGCCGCGTTGTCACTGATCACGAGCACAGCCACTTTAGACAAATGCGACAACACAGAATTTCAGATCACTTGGACTCAGACTCAACTTTAACTTAGCTTTGGTAGGGCTTACCATGTCTCAAGTAGCTTCTGGTTCTCCGACGCGGCAGCGCAGGACATCCATTCCTCGAGGTCCTGTCTCTCCATTGAGACCAAATTCTCCTCCAAGCATAGTCAGTACACCTGCTAGCTCTCGTCGGACATCAGCTACGCTTCCGCAAAATACCACCACTCCACCACCATCCGGACTTGCTACCAAGACTCGTGCAAGAGACTTACTCCGAAAGCATTATGGTCTAGGTGTTGGACCTCCACCCCCGATGGGCAAGCCAAATGACCCCATGGATTTAGGTGCGGTCTTTGATTTTGGAAGCCTGGCTTTACACTGAATATATTCGCAGATTCTGCTGCTTTTGATGCAAAATCATACTACGAACAGCTCATCACTACTTCATCATTACCAACGCTACTCAAACGAGAGAATGATCTTCTCACAGGTATAGCGTCAAGCTCTATATTATGCTTCTTCCTCTGATATTGGTTTAGAAATCCGTCAACTAGATAGCGAACGCCAATCCTTGGTCTATAATCACCACCATGAATTAATTGCTGCTAGTGACACTATCGGAGAAGTTTGTTTCCTTCATTATCGATACATTATCAGATATTTCTTACCCGTTTATTAGATGAAGACTCGTGCTGAGAGTCTAGATGCCGATCTTGATCTCCTGAAAGCCGCGTTCTCGGAAATCTCAAGATTAGCTGCTGAAGTATCCGTCGAACATAACTCGTAATTTTCAATTAAGCGAATCATCTGCCATATGATACGACAGGACTATCCCGTTTTACTTTGTCGATGTAAAACTATCGAACATACCAACATATCAGCCAAAGCTAATCGGACGCGCGGTTCTTCGAAAAATGGCCTTTCAATGTTTCTACCGAACAATTAAACAGTCCAATTATTTGAAACATAATAGCTATCACATTGACCAAGCACCAGGCTCGGTTTTCAAATACCATAATGATGTCAATATGCAAGTCCAGCTTTCCCGATGCAATTTCTTCAACCCCGGTATACAAACAATTCAGGCTGCCAAATGCACCCTGCTAGGTGAGAAAGGCCCACAATGAAGCAGTCTTTGACCGACACCCCTTTGCGACCGTGGGTAAGCTCTTGCAATGTCCAATCTTCATGCCCGCGCTCTACGATTGCATTTTCGGCCTATTTGAAAGGAACTTGTCAATATCAACAAACCGCACAAAGAGCTTACCCTTACCTTCAGCTTCTTAACAAACTCATCCAAAACACGCGCCAATAAAACAAGCAAAAGCTCTCTTGTGAGCTCTCCATGTTTCGTCATCACCCGTTTTTCGAAAGGATATTGACTGTATCCGGGCCACTGCACTTTATTGTCAGGATACACATTAACCGCAAGTAAATATTGGCTTACCGCAATTCTGACCTTTATTTGCCTCTCATTAACACCTGCAAATACCTCGTCTTCGCTTCCAGAAAGGCACGGCATTCTTTTCATGCCTAGCAATTCTGATATAGTATAGGGCTGTGCCTCGCCTTTGCGCTGGAAATAAATCGACGGATATTGCACGCCTTCAAGGTACGAGTTATACCCTTTCGGCTGAATATGAGTTGGTTGTGGGAGACGTCGATAGTTCATTGGGATGTTGGGACGTGACCGATGATAGGTGTGGTCATTTGTCTCGGCAGACGCTGTACTTTGTGGCTGCTGATGTACATTCGACAATGTCAAGGGACGACGCGGGACGTATTGCGCGGGATGAACAACGTTCCGTGCTGGGTACGGATAATTTGATGCCACAGGTGCGTGGTCAAGATATATGGACTGCAAACCAATATAACGCGTCAAATTCAGTACGGAGGATAGAATGCGGGTGCTTCACTTACATAGCTAGGACTGGGACCTAACGCGTTAGCAAGTGACGAATACGAAGACACAGGGGTTCTTTGCGACTCGTCTGGAAATGGAAGAGGGTATGGGTAAGCCATAGTAAGTTATTGGAAATAACACGGAAGGATGTCGATTGAATTGCAAGATGGTAAGTCTAATTTACTTCCGCGACGCGTTTAAATACCTTCGGTTTTGCCAAAGCGCGTCGCGCTACCACACTCATCATCCACCATGTTTGATCCACACTTCGGTGCCCTTTTTGGAACATCAAAACGGGTTCGGGTACGCTTTGGGACACGTGGACCCCACCAGTTCCGTTCATCTATGGTTGTTAGTGTTACTGTTAGAGATCAACAAAGAAATAAAGGAGGTATTCGTGCCCACATCGATGTAGGACTGGTACGCGCTGATAGCCTTTATGCACGATGCAGGTTGCAAGTTGAAAGACAAAGGCTTGGGTGGCACACTGGCAATGATACGTGCAAATGGCCTCCTGCATGATTACTGCCACGAAATTCTATACAAAACAAATCTGATTTCAACGAATTTCATGCATCTTGGCCTGGAAGCTCGGGTCTACAACTCATGATAAGCCGGCAATGTTGGCTGTGCTGCATCTACGCTGGTGCTATTTTTCCAAGTGCATAAGATGCGCCGCAATTAGGAAGCAGGTACAAGTCCACCGACAAGGACACAAAGACAATTAGGATTGAAAATCATACCCTTCCATCCGCGTCAAAATGACCAGACTTGCACGCGCACTATATTCGGAGGATCTAGAGGACAATAGCTTCAATGGATCAATCAATCTTCACATTTCCAGCACATAACTCGAGAACGTGCTGTCCACGAATAGATTGCCTTGGCTCCTGTTCACGTGGAAGGGACAGAGCATAGTTTGCTGATCCGATGCGAAAGCGTGATTCCAGAATCCAGTGTCAAGAGAGCAATACTCAGGTTGCTGACTACAGCAGTGCTTGGCAGGAGTATGGGCCGCAGGTAAAATTTTACTCAATGATATGTCGCGTTTTTAAGCAGAGTATGTGAAGGGTAGGACATTCATAATCAGACGAACATGATGTTCACTCTCTGTTGCACAGAATATTGATTTCCGCGACAAGCCCAATGTTGTTCAGTCAACGGAATCACTTCCAAGACGTGAGAACTGATGACAAATTGACTGTACAGCCCTTTATAAGAATTCCCACTACGCTCATGATGTCTTTTCTTCATGAACAATTATGAGGACACAAAAGTTCGGGCTCGGTATAAGCTTTTCCGCCTCCTTGTCCGCGTTCCCGTCCTCTATAGCGATGTAGGGTGCATTGCGCATTCAGATCTTTCCTCGGCTTGGATTTTCTCGTTTTGACTGGCTGTTCCTTTACTCTGGAGGCAGCCGCTTCGGCTGGCGCCCATGACTGATGAAGGCTGCTGGAAGGGAATTTTTGTGCTGAAGGAGGGCTCCACATATTTCATTGAACACTATCGACTTTTGGTTCGTTGGTCGTATACGAGCTTTTTAACTTATTGTCGGGTCAGTTTTATGTTACCTCTTGCAATCAATATCAACACCTTTTACACAACTGTGCGATCGAGTCTTAAATCTTAGTTATGGCTTTTGAGTTGGAAGGTCAGAATGGACATGATCTATTCACTCAAGTGAGCACTTTTTTTGACACGTTCAAACAATGCTGACAGCTTGCTCGTGTCGGTAAACATGCTACCCATCGCTGTCAGTAGTTTTGATGGCCATTGATACCCATGATCTAGAGGCAGAACCGACGTTTGACCGAGGTAAGATGTTGCGCCCTTTTATCTGCCTTGGTCTACAATACATATACGATTTATCATCAACATTCATGTCTTCTTTATTGATCCGAACGCCTGCAGTGTGCATGGTAAGTTCTCTTAGTTCTCCGCACCCCTGAAAGCCGCTGACAGGACGGACGGACACAATCTGTAGATCAACTGCGACAGTAATTCGCCACGAGATCATCTTACCGTTTCGACCACGTGAATCTTCGTCTTTGTGACCGCGGTTCCAGTCTTTTAGCGATGAACTGCCGGAGAACTATAAGTACGTACAGGTATAGTGCTCAGGATAACCAGAAGCAACAATGTTCCAACGCCGACTTGCTACATCATTCGCAACTTTGCTGTCGATCGTCTCCGCGGCTCTTGCCCAAAGCGGAGCTTATGGACAATGTCAGTGACATTTCTACAATTGCTATGGAGTACTGACAGGGAGACTTCTAGGCGGTGGTGAAACTTGGACAGGGGCAACAACCTGTATTTCAGGATATACGTGCACATACAGTAACCCGTATTACTCGCAGTGTCTTCCCGTATGGCGTATTTGTTTCGTTGGATATTTTCATTTCATCTAATTTCAACTTAGGGTACTGGCAGTGGATCTGGCGGTACTGGTACAACGACTTCGTCTGCCGCTGGGTCTACTTCAACCGCTGGCCTCAACAATTTGGCCAAAGCGGCTGGAAAAGTGTACTTCGGCTCTGCTACCGACAATCCCGAGCTCACCGATACGGCTTATGTCGCAATTTTGAACGAGACTTCTGAATTCGGACAGCTTACACCCGGAAACAGCATGAAATGGGTGGGTACATACCTTAATTTCAGTTGTAATTTCTGTCCAGCGTCGAATGTTCATCCATCTTCAAGGACGCCACCGAGCCTAGTCGAGGTACTTTCACTTTCGCAGGTGGTGATGCCATTGTTGCTCTTGCGAAAGGGACTGGAAAAATCGTCCGAGGTCAATCCCTACATGTTCTTTTGTCTTGTAATCCTTGCTCAGCGGCAGTTAGGTCACAATTGTGTTTGGTACAACCAACTGCCGAGCTGGGTAACCGCTGGCAATTTCGACGCCGCGGATCTTACCAGTATTGTCCAAACGCACTGCAGCACTCTTGTTGGGTGAGATACTTAGGTTCATAGCGGTAGTTTGTGCTGACATCTTTTTGCGATGTCTCGCAACAGTCATTATAAAGGACAGATGTAAGCACAAAACTTCAGTCGATTATTAACGATACTGACCTCAGCTGTTCAGTTGTCAGTATTGAACTTATACTTTCCTCGAAGTTTGCCATAATCTAATTTGATTTTCATCAGACTCTTGGGACGTTATCAATGGTGTGTCTTTTGTTGTTAACTCTGGGTAACTTCCACTAAGCTTTCTATCTCAGAGCCGTTTAACGACGATGGTACATGGCGTTCAGATGTCTTCTACAACACCCTTGGCACCAGCTATGTCTCAATCGCTCTGCAAGCCGCCCGTACTGCTGATCCCGCTGCGAAGCTTTACATCAATGATTATAACATTGAGGGGACTGGTAAGTGGCTTAATAATGGCTTTTGCGCATAAGTTCATGCCGTTAAAAGGTGCCAAATCAACTGCCATGGTCAATTTGGTCAAGCAGCTCCAAGCTGATGGAGTCCCGATTGACGGTGTTGGTATCCAAGCACATCTGATCGTCGGCGAAGTTCCATCGACTCTCCAAGCCAACATAGAGCAGTTTACCGCCCTCGGTGTAGAAGTCGCGATAACCGAACTCGATATTCGCATGACCCTCCCCTCGACGGCTGCTCTGTTGGCCCAGCAGAAGAGTGATTACCAGACTGTCATCGCTGCTTGCAATGCCGTTTCTGGCTGTGTTGGAGTCACTATCTGGGACTACACTGACAAGGTTTGTTATCGGTATTGACATTATGGCTGCTACTTGATTGATTTGATATCCAGTACTCTTGGGTGCCGTCGACGTTCTCTGGACAAGGAGCAGCCTGCCCATGGGATGAGGTACGAGAGTAATTCGAAACCGATCATCACTTTATTGATCTTCTTTGTTCAGAACTTGGTAAAGAAGCCGGCATATGACGGTATTGCTGCGGGATGGGCTTGAGGACAACTGTAGTAGCACTGAACCATCTTTATGTCCACGAGTTGCGGGTATATGTCTCTTCCGATACATCCAAATGTTTCGATCGTTTCGATGTCACATGTGTCAACAATTGTGGGTAGAGTGTATACATATATGATATATGATGTCAAGGGACTATTCGTTTTTCCACAATGCTTGCCCCGAAAGATGGGTGTTTTTTGCGCCTAACAGACCACTTCAAGTATATGTCTAAACGCCAGAACATCAATTTTAGATGTGGTTTTCGAGGTAGATTATAAGGGCACTTACGCCATTATTGCACCGATGGGTACCACAGCAATCGCTGTGAGTCAAGCAGATTCCTTTGTGAGCGCCGGGCTTGGGTGAACGGGAGGGGGGACATCTGGGCTAACCCCATCGCACAGCTAGATGGTACAGGATAGGTCAACATAAAGGCCAACAAGAGTTCGATAGCACTCACCCCCTTCATCGGGCAGAGAATGCGTGGGGTGACTGCAGCCGAAACAGCGATAGCACCGAAAGCTGAAAAAACTAAGGCAAAGGTAAAACGCATACTGGCTAAGTGAGGGAACTGAGATGAGGTTGGAGTTTTGGATGGGTGACCCGTCCCTTTTATACTTAAAACTTGTAGGGGCAAGTAATCCGAGCCCACATGTTTCGGCTGTTCCGACCTGTTGCCACATGATGCATGTGGATATGGTCGACAGGTTTGGTTTATGGGCTAAATGGTGTGGGGAGCGGCATTCCCGCGCATTATTGAGGTTGTTGTCCATATTGTTGAAGTCAGTGTCTGAGCCTCTTGATGTCTTCCACCATCTGTTCAAAAAACATATCGAAATCGAAGGATCGCGGTCAGTGACAAACGACAGCGTCCGCCGTTCGTCAGAGCAGTCTCGTACAAGCCCAGCGTGCGATTGTTGTCCCTTGATTGACTCCATCAATGATATCATGAATTGGGCGGTAACCCACCTTATTGACCCACCGTAGCAATACGAAGGAACAACCATCTTCCTTCTATGGTATGCCTAGGGGAGATTAACAAAAGTTTGTTTTCGCATTGTATCTGAGTCGATTACTATCGAATGAATAGAAAGAAGTCTGCATATGACGGCACTGCTGCGGAATGGGCTTGAGGACAACTGTAGTAGCATTGAACCATTTTTATGTCCACGAGACTGCAGGTATGTCTCTTTCGTTACATCCAAATGTTTCGATATCACATGTGTAAACAATTGTGGGTAGAGTGTATATGATTTGAAGGGATTGCTCGTTTTCCACAATGCTGGCCCCGAAAGACGGGGAATCTTTCCGCCTAGCGGACGACTTCAGGTACATTTCTAAACACCAGAATATCAATTTTGGATGTGGCCTTCGAGGTAGATTCAAAAGAGCACTTACGCCATTGTCGCACTGGTGCGTACCACAGCAATCGCTGTGAGTCAAGCAGATTCCTTTGTGAGTACACATGTCGGGAGTGGGGGAAGCGACCGGTACGTTGGGACTTGGGTGAACGGGAGGGGGGACATCCGGGCTGAATTCACTGCATAACTAGGTGGTACGGGATAGATAGGTCAACCAGGCCAACAAGAGTTCGATAGTACCCACCCCAGGGTGCATTTCGCAGAAACTTTTGTGTGGGGTGACTGCAGCTGAAACAGCGATAGCACCAAAAGCAGTGAAAATTAAAGCAAAGGTAGAGCGCATGCTGACTAGGTGATGGAACTGTGGCGAAGGGACTGCGGTGTAGCTTTGCATGGGCGATTCGTCCATTTTATACTGGAAAATCGTACGTGTGGTTTGACTTGGCTCCTATGGTATCGTAGGCCACGCGGATCTTCAAGTGGTCCAAGTAGTGAGTCCACATGTTTCGGTTGTTTTAGCTTGTTGCCATATGATGCATATCATTGAATCTTGGTTTATGGGCTATAGTTTATAATGGCCTCAAAACACAAAACTCACATTGAAGGACCAGACGCATGGGGCATAGGGCGATCGGGTTGTTTCGTAGAATAATTTGATCCATGGATGATCATGATATCAGTGTTGCAACCCAACCAACTAGATACCTACATGGACTGTTGGATGGCTTCGAACTTATGCTCCGGCATGACAAGTAAAAGTATCTAGCCAATTGGGAATATGAATCGACAGTCATGTGGAGCGGGGAACGTACGCCAACCAAACCTATGATATGGAGATCGAGCATTTCACCACAGTTAGCGGCACCAGGCAGCATCGTTGGAAAAAAAGAGGGTTAAGTCCCCGAGGCTTGCCAGAAACTTGGAAAGGCTTTCAGAAACATGGGAAAACTATTTAGTGCTCACTCACTGCAGTTACCATTAGAACAGCGGATGTCGCGCATGCCAGTGTATGGTAATCTTTAAAGGACATAAACTGTATGTTTTGATGTAGGACCCCATGAGTGAGCTTCAAAATGCACGCTTCAGCTGCCAGTGGGCAGATCAAAATTTTTTGAAGGACGGACGCCTGCGACAGTCAATGAATCATTCCTTCTCCGACGCTTTAGAGCGCTTTAGCCACCCAGACATTATCGCAACTCGAATACTTACTTTGAGGAGTAATGGCGTAGAACGGAGTTCAAGCTTCAAACTATAGCGTTCGAAACCTGACCGAAACGTCGAAAACGGATCAAGTAGAGCAAAGTGCGTGGAAAAGACTCCTTGTTGGAATTCAAACGTCGTCCGAACTTGAATTAGCCTATGGGTAGGAATGCTACCCAGCTACACTGCGACGTCATAGACAGTCGGCTCGGATTCCATCAGAGCCAGTATATAAACCTACAGTATGTTTCCCGTGCCTTTACAATCCCTACCCCCTGCATTGACGTACGTGCTTTCATTTTATCAATTCCACAAGATCTGACTGGCGCTGGATGTAGTCATGGCTTACCAGAAATCCATCAGTTCAGAAACCACACGTTCCCTCGGGCAGCCTGAGAACACGACTAATATCCAGAACACCGGTAGGCGCAACGATGATGCTCTTCAAGTTGGACGTCGGGTCGGGGGCAGTACGCCGCTGCTGCGGCAGTCGCCCAAGGTTTCGACTCTGCTCTCCCAGAGATTTTTATGGCCCCAGATCCTGCACCTCCGATAGAAGCCTGGGTACCCTTCCCTATTATTATGCCCACCTACCGAATCACCGACTATGGCCCCACTGTGAGTCCTCCTAACCAAGTGTCTCTGAGCCATCGCATCCTCATGGGCATGAGCATGAAAATAAAGCTGACGTTTTCCGAAAATACCAGTCTTTCATACCACCTCTGTTGTGCGACATTGGTGGCACGCTGACCTTGGTGTGGCCGACTGAGCCACCACGGCGACGAGAAGGTGGACGAGGACGCACCACGTGACCGCGAAGATGATTCTAATTTCTCAACGTCCCACACAAAGTCATCGCGCGAGAGTTTTTCCAGTAATCCAATATCTGATACCACAGACTCGTTTAGCAGCAACGGAAGAAAGTGCCACAGACTGACTCGAAGTTTCATCTTGCTGTATTATCAAAGACCCCAATACCTTTTTACATGATACAGATAGCGCATATGTGTCCGATTTTCTTGATGTACGATTTCCGCGAACCTTGTAATTCAGAACTTGCATGAAGACCGTCCAGCTGACCTCCTCACTAAGCTAGACTGCCGGGCTTTTGACTGTGAGGTTTGTTCGCAGATCTTATACTCATCTGTGATACCATTCAAAGCCAACGCTTGCCACTATTATAGAGGTGGGACTAGTTGAAATTAACTCCTTGTTATCGTGATGCGGCGTAGTGACTCTGGAGAGTATGAAGTTTAGCTAGCACTAGGTTTGACGGTCAACACAACAAGTTTGATGCATACCAGGACATCCTTGGACCTTTACCAAGGTCGACGAAATGATTTCTGTTCTTCCTATGATTTCTAAATACGGTTCAAAAGGGCCTCGGTCATGGGCTGCTGGTTTGGATATATCATGATGTACTCGTCGTAACTGCTGCGGAGAACGGGGGTCATGGGCGCCATTCTTCTGTGTTGCAAGAGGGCTGTGTTGCGAGTTGTATCAATGTATCATAGTATTATTGAATGCTCGATCTCGGAGTCCGGGACTTGTTGGGACAGAAAGCGGATGTGGCTGCCTCAGAAACCATCGGCATTGTTCGGCATTTAACTTAGTCACTTGCCACCAACCTCGTCTGCCATTCTCTGGCTGATACTCTGAGTTGTATCACGCTATACTCAAATGCCCACAGCAACAGAAACCATGACTGTGAAGGGAGACATTTCTGGCCATGCAATATTACCCCTCAAGGCTGGTCCTGGATCCTCCAAAGTATCTGTAACAACATCCATAGAGGCTACGCTACGCTCACTCTACAACCGGGCTGCTAGAGCGTTTCTCCATCGTGATATTCAGGTTACTTTCACCCTTTTGAATTCTGCGTTTTCAATGTTGCGCCCTCCAACAGAAATTGTACTAGACAACCTTGATTCACATCGTCGGAAATGGGACATTCTGCGTATCACTCTCGAAACGACCGTCTATTCATCTCCGCCAGACGTTCAAACCTTGCCACCACCGCTTCGCGCCAATATGTTGCTTTCACCACAGTCATTTATCACATCGCTACACACTCGCTCGTTAACTCTGTTCACTCCCTCTCCACTCTCAAACCCTAACTCCGCGTTCCTGCCACATCAGGTGCTCGTCACGCTCGCTGCCTCCAGTTTGAAGATCGCATGTCCAGAAGTGGGTCGTGGTATGATGGAGGATTGGCTTTCAAGGCGCGGCCAGTATGATGCCGTATCCTCTGATGGTGAAGCATATGAAAAAGTGCTTGAATTGTACTGTCTCCATGTGCTGCCAAGGCTCAGAGAGTGGAACTACGTAAAGGAATTCTTGCAGTATGAAACCGAGCTTCGGCCAGAGAAGAAACATGTGGGCTTATATCTCCTTGGCGGTTTAAAGTGGTTTAATTCTCTCAATACAGGATATGCAGGTGGCTCTCACAGCGTTAAAAGACAACGCTGATAGGGATGACCTCTCCTCCACATCAAAATCCGAATCAACCATCACCGCACCCCTACCTTCACGCACACCCTCCCCCGCTTCCTCCGCATCGTCTTCGACGTCATCATCTATCTCTACTGTATCTAATCGCACCGCTGTTCCCTCCTCGCGAATCGAGCCGGCCATTCCTCGTGAACTCAAACGGCGCGATTCCATACGGTCATCCGCTTCTGACGCGACCATCACAAAACGGACATCTCGGCAGTACCGCACACCTACACCAAGAGGTAGCCCAAGTGCGAGCGCTGTCCGCTCTCTCCGTCCTCCGCGCCCACCTCTCATCGAATCCCCTCGAGAATCCCCAGGCGCGCTCACGCTCATAAAAGCCTCGCTAAAACCCTACTTCGCAGCTAACAAGCTCATGGCACTATCGATACTGTTCTTTCTTCTCCCCTTGATCTCGTTTCTATTTAGGATCCGCCGTCGCCGTGAAGCTGGTGGTACAGGAAGCGCTGCTGACCATGTGAGACGGCAGCTGCTTGATGCTCGTTCAGATTCGTTATTGCGACGTCTCTGGAACGAAGGTAGAAGAGCTGTCACTGATACGGTTAGAATGGGTGGCGGTGGACTTGTCTAATGTTATTGGGAGATTCGGTCACGGATATATATTTCATTATTTTATCGGTGGAGGTTATCTTTCGGGTATAAATTCTTAATGCCAGCTATGGCGTTTGCGCTTGTTCTGACGGAAATCAGATCGAAGGTCGTCCATGCTCGAGAATCGAATTTAGCCGTGGACCTGTGTCGACGGATCACTTTCGCCGAAACCTGCGATCCCTGGGCCTCGTTCAATATTCACTGATCAAGTTAGTGTTGGATGGTTACTATACACCGCCGTATTCTTGCAGCTGCAGCAACTTTACAAGTGAGTGTACTGTCCTTCGACATCCCTTGTTAAAGAAATATAGATGACGAGAAATCCACTCAAGGTGTCATGAAACGAGGATGACTTTGAGAGGTGTAAGAATCGATCGATGAGACGTAAATGATGGGCATGGCACTGTGATGTGGATCCAGGACAACGCGAGATGGTGCTGGTTGGCGTCGGGTGACGCTGCATGCGCAACTCAAGGTTCTACGTGAAATTATCGTAGCACATCCATCTTTGATGTCGTATTTTCTGCCTTCCAACTTTTCTTCTTTGGTCAGGTCTCGTTCCCTTCTCGAGATCTTACTTGAACTCACTTTGACAGTCTGATCGATCTGATCGAGCGCGTCCTCGGAGCTTTCAGTCCGCTGACTCATCTCTTCATCAATCTCTGCTCGGAGTTCGCGGGGCTCTGATCGCTTCGAATTCAACGTTGCCTCGGGCCCCACAACGGGCCCGTCTGGCGAAGGTGCACTAGTCTCCCGGAGGCAGACCAAAAATTTGTTCGAACTTGAAGGAAGGTAGTCGTTCCTTCTCACAATAAGCCTTCGTACTCATTTCTATTCCTTGTGTCCAGAGTTCTGCCCCCTGACTTTTCTACACAGTACTGAAGTGCATTGTACGCAATACAATAACAGGATCTCACTTACTCGCCCTTTACAGCGCCCTACAAAACCTCGCCACCTGCACCACTGCAGTGTACTTCGGGTCGTCGGCGAATCCAAACTCTTGTCAATCTTAGTTGGATCTCGAAATTCCGCTTGCCTGTTTGATGCACAGCGTCAACACGCCGTCCGCGCGTCAGACTTAAGGGCTCACTGAGATATTGCTACGGTGGGTCAATTAAGGTGGGTTTTCGTCTAATTCATGATCAAATGATAGCCATCGATACGGTCAATCGATCCTGGTCAATCCATGGACAAAAATCGCATGTTGGCCAGGGCTGCCTATAAATACATGTCGTAGGATCAGATATCTACCATTGCAGATACTGCCTGTACAAAAAATCGTAAGCTCATCCATCATACACTTCCTTCGCTTCGATGACCACTCAAATCACAACACCCCCCAGGCTCATTTGCAAGTTCTATGTTCGGTTTCAATTTGGCGTTCGTGGCCGCTTTGTCTCTGGCAATAGCGGCCGATGCTAAGTGTAGCGTCCCGAATTTCCCTTGGGGTGGATGGAGACTAGATCTCTATGGGTCACCTAACTGTAGCTCGAAAGGCGGACACAAATCATTCGGGGGTTCTGACTCGGTTAATGGCCTGGAGGCCAGAACCGCTGGAGTGCAACCGAATTGTAACGAAATCCCCAAGAATATGGTGGTGAAATCATTGACGTGGACTGCGGACCCCCAATCTCGGTTTAACGGATATGGTGTGATTTTTTATGGTGAGTCCCGTTGTTTGGGATGTTTTACTTGAACTCACTATTTTGCGTTATAGATAAGCCAGGATGCCATGCCAAAAATTCCATTGGTATGTATAACTTGATAGTTGCTCCTCTGCTACAAATTATTAATGCTGACGACCAACAGGGTGCACTGCAGAAGATTGGTCGAAGAATACAGTCTCCCGAAGGGGACAAAAAATGAGATACTTTTCCATCACAGGAGGTATCAATTGCAATGACTACTATAAATCTTAAATTCTATTCACTAAATCGATGTACTAAGTACTTACTGCCAATAACCAGACCCCCCACCAGAACTGTACCACATCCCACTGTCGCGAGTTGGTCGTAAGGATAGCATTCTGGATATACTCTGATATATAAATACACATGTAACACTGTTATCATGATCATCTTGTCCAGGAAAGAAGCTCAAGATTATGAATTGGTCGCCCTTCGAAGTTCGCTGAAGTGCACAATCAAACTCGGCATTCATATCTTTATATAAGTGTAGTCGTTATAAAAATATGTTGTGCAGTGAAAAGGGGCTAACACTAGGTGGCCTAAAGTGCATGTTGTGCCTATGGGCGCTTATGTATATGGTTCACCTTAAATTCCCAGCCTTAGCGCTGAGCGCTGAGCAGCGCTTGCTGCAACCGATTTCTGCTCTGAACCAGAGGCGCTGAATTTATTTTACGCATATCATCATTTGGTGTCTCAAACTAACTTCCTGAACATCTTTGAGATTCGTGGCTGGGGCTCACTATGTTAGTTCGTCTAGCCACACCGTTTGTCATTTTGCTGGTACGCACCTCGCAGATATGATGAGCATCTCATACAAATGGAGGCTAACCTGAATACTTGTCAGGCATCATTTTGGTATCGAAGTGGTCGTGTTGCCAAGAACAACATCCTCAATGTGCCAAACCTACCAGACGGATATTATCAAGATGGAGACTGGAAGCAACATTGCAAACTCGTCAGTGATGAAGAAGCGCACACAATCAATTATTGCGAGGACATGACATTCTGGGACCACTTCAACGAAAATGGCCAACTAGCTGATCGCTATGTTCTCCTTGGTTGTGATCCCAACCGTAAGGCATGGAACACTGTCATGGGTCCACTTCGTGATCCTGCTCCTCGCGGATACCTTTGGCTATATTCAACAACTGAGGGCGGAAAGCCTCGTCGCATTACACTGCAAGATTACCCCGAATCTCATGATTTTCATCCACTAGGGCTCGAAATTTCACCTTCACGGGGAGGTAACCAATCCAACCTCTTCGTTGTCAACCATGGACGCGAGCGGACGACGATTGAACAGTTCGCGCTTGACCCCGTGCAGCCATACCAGGCAAAGTGGACGCGCACACTCTCATCTCCTTATTTCATTTCACCCAACGCACTTGCACTCACATCCCCGACTTCGTTTTATGTTAGCAATGACCACTTGATGACCCGCCGTCTCCCAAATCCCATCGGCCATATCCTCCCCATCATTGAGTCCGTGGCAGGCCTCCCGCTCGGATGGCTCAGCCATGTTTCTTTGGATGCAGATGGCACGTTGCACCATGAATTTTCTGCATTTGGCGTTCCTTTTGCAAATGGTGTCGCTCTGAGTCCAGATGGGACCCAATTAGCTTTATCATCCACGTCTCTCGCCGAGATCTATTTCTACACACGGAACACAACGACCAACGCTCTCAAGCATATCCATACCGTCCCCATGCCTATGTTATCTGACAACATCATGTACGATGACGCTGGTATCCTTATCGTCACTGGACACCCCCACTTTCCGTCCCTCATCGCCGTTGCGGCGAACAAAACCGATGCCAGAGCTCCTAGTTGGGCAGTCTCGGTTTCGCCACTGAGCCCTGACACGAAATTTGCTCCCAGTTTCGCGAATCGGATGTACGACATGCGTGCCCCGTTGCCGGCCTCGACATTCGCACCTGCTACGCTTAGCCATGAGGTTGAAACCCTGTTCCAGAGCAATGGCTCCGCATTTAGCTCATCTTGCACTAGCTTGCGAGATTCCGAGAAGGGGATTTTGTATATGGTGGGCCTATACGAAGAAGGCTTACTTGTATGCCGACCTTAAAGTGATATGACCCAGCGAAGTACTCAGTCTTTATACATACTTACTATTCACTCTTGCTTGGAACATACAGTAATATTATGCATTGAAACTTACCAGTCTGCTCGAAATAGGCGAAACAAAGCACAAAGCTAACAACGTATAACAAACAGATACCGGTAGAAGACTAAAACGAAAAGACAGACATCAGGCGGAGGAGTCTGTGTCCGTGTGCCGAGGAAGGATGTTTCGCTGGAGAGCAGATCGAGAAATATAGGACTTTATATACACCGCGAAGGGGAGGAGAAAACTAGGGAAATAATAAAAGCCGAACAAAGGTACAGAATCCAAAATTATCGATCAGAAGAAATTGGGCAGATATGACCTGGAGGAAAGATGAATTATTTACCGGAGAGAAAACGGACAAATCAACTTACATTGCCCCCATGCCAATCGCAAATGCGGCGACTCCCCATGCAAATGATTTTTGCCTGGGCTCAAGGTGGAACCTTCCAACTCGGCTGTTCGTCGCAATCTGTCTCTCTTGCTGCTCTGGTTCCTTGAAATTGAATTGCAACTTCTGTTCCTCTTCTTCCTCTTCTCTTATCCTCTTCAAAGGCGCTGGCGGATCCAATGCCATCTGCGGCACCTCTCGTTGTGCCTTCAACTTCTCAATCAACTCTTTCTGCTCTGCAATATCTTGTTGCATATCAGGTTTAGCTATATCGATTGTCTCTTGTTCCTCTTCCACCACAGTTTCATCCGACCTTTCCGGAGCGTTCACTTCCATTATTCGAATAGACCTGCTAAATCTCGCAGATTTTGGGGATTTCACGGCTGGCAGTGGAAGGGGCAACGGCGCAGGGCTCTTGGTCCGCGTGGATCGACGCGGAGGCGGCATTGATGGTGGTGGTGGATTAACGGGAGCGGGAACAGGTGATGGAGCAGGTGATGACTCCTTGCGCCGTTTGGGAGTCGGCATAGTGATAGAAGACGCAGGGGTAAGAGGTGCACCCGTCGAAACCGGAGACGATCGAGGTACGGCTTTAGGTGTCGTCTTCCCGGTCGACCGACGGTAACTGGCGCTGGGATCAGGGCTCGCCTTGGCCACGTGTGGTATGACATCGGCGAGATGATACATCTCTGCGAACTCCGGCATCAGGGCGATGTCGGGGCTGACCCATGTGCCCGCGAGACGAACGATATGGGGTTCCTTTGCCGAGCCGTTATTCCCAGCAAGCTCAAAACTCTCCTTGACCCAATTTGTTTCCTTTTTCTCTTCGAGCTCGCTGGCGGTCGGGAAGGCGGCGCGGAACATCGTAGTGAGGCTGATAGCCCCAGTGTCGAAACGCCGGAGGATGAATGCGTGACCTGACGGCTAGAAAAGGGTCTAGGATGTGGAGTTTCTATCTCAGATAGAGAGCTTACCGTTGGAATCTTCATACGACCAACCTAGAGCGCAATTGTAACCTGAGCAGTGAGGAATATGCGAGGGTAAACTTACTAGAACTTCATGTCCATCGCGATCGAGAAGCTGGTACTTTACAGGAGGTAATTTTGCCAGGTCAACTGTTGGGTATGTATGTGAGCCTCCTTGAATGCAAATGGTACAGAGAAAAATGTACTGGACTTGATGAGAGAGTTCTCATGTTTCTGTGGGAGATCCGGGCGTTGTGGCATATCGTTGAAAGGTCGATATCGAGGAACAAATGCAAGAACGTAAAACCGGGGGAGATAAACTCAGGAAATCCAACGAAGTCACGTCCAAAACGCGTCCAACAAACATGGATGGGTGGGAAATCAACAGCCACAATATTTCAAACTCCGAAGCCCTTATGTGGCCATGGAAAACAAACCTGAACCGCGTGCGGATACAATCGTCACGAGAAATCATCCGGTCAATGTATTTCATGAACTAGAGCCCGATGAGAAGTGATGGATTCCGCGATATTTTATACGAACACAACCCTAAATCTCACCGCCGAACTAGAAAATGGTTCGGGATTGGAAGAACCGGATAGGTACGAGTTTAAATGTTTACTTGCTGAAGCTAAACTTCTATTCAAGACAACAGCCCACCTACATATATAATGGCATACAGGCTTGGGACGGGCTCGGGGACTGTAGTTGAATGTACCATCCGCCAATTAAAATATTACTTGTCACCGATGATTCTTTCGGATTGCGGCAAGGTAAATAACGAGTCAAGCAGCGATTCAATACAAGTTCAACGTGGTAGGAATCAGCTGTTTATGAATCTGTGTAAATATGGCGGCAACAAGGGACCTGCTGCTCTTGTATTTCGGTGGTCATGGCCGGACCTTGTTGTGAGTTCGATAACTTTATTCCAAGAACTCGGATCTCTTGAGCTGATGCGAAAATCATCAGACAATTTTTTTCAGCAAGTTCTTTGAGGGAGTGTTCACCTAGCTCCGCCCTCAGAATGTTTGATGCAGCCCTTGAAGAAGCGCCCAACCTAGTCTCCCCTGGGCAAACCATGGAAGGAAGGTAGTCGACGCCCAACCGATGCTTGGTCGGAAATCTCGCTTACACTCCAGGTTTTCGCAAAACTTGCTATCCTGATTTAGAAGCCTTGGTGGTCGCACCTGGACGGCTCTCGACGGTGACGTTGGCCGGGGATCTCGCTTACAGTTGGAGACAGAACGTTAGACCGCTCCTTCCACTTGGGAGCTTTGTGGAGCAGTACAAACATTCCCGTTTCTAAATCAAGTCGTGGTCCCCACCCTCACCGGTCAACAGCGACTGGATAAGATGCGACACATCCGCTAGTGCCCTTTTCAGGACATTTGTCGGTGGGGCAAATTGTTTGCTCTACTCCACTTGTAAACAACAATCCTAAGCGGATTTTAGTGACAGCGGTCTAACGTTTCTTCAGCTGCACACTCCAGGTTTTTGCAAAACTTGCCATCCTGATCTAGAAATCTTGGCGCTCCTGGACCGCATATAAATTCCTCTCTGGTCAAGCAACTTTCACGTCCAGTTCCTTTTACCCAATCTTTTCTCAATAACATTGGCATCTCACTGTACTCACACATTGTCCCGCTCTTAGCACATTGTCATGTCTCATCCGGATGACGGATTGCCTACGGTTAATACCTCTGACCTCAAACGACGCATTGCTCTATTGGAGGCGAAGAACGAAAAGTTGAAGGCCAAGAATAAAACACCGTAGGCTCCATCATTGATTCATTCCTTACTTCCTAATGTCTCAAACAATCTCTAGCGATGACTCCTTTCCGCTGGAAGGGCCTTCCGTAGGCTAATTAGCCTCACGGATCGTGTCGAGGATCTCATAGCTGAACATGACCGACGTGTGACCCTCGACGAGGATGATATTAAGGAACATTCAGAAGAGTAAGCCCACCTTATGGTCCATATCCCAACAAACCACAATTCTCGTAGAGAGAACCGAACATATCGGTGTTTCCAAGAACTCCTCCGCTGGATTCCCTCTGTTCGGAAACTCGTCAATACTCAAACTGATGTTAATGAGCTTTCGGTGGCCTACAAAAAGGTAAGATTGAACGCTGGCTGAACTGTATCGCTTACTGACTGCAGAAAGCTCACAACAGGTGCCGATGGAGCCAGGGGCGATGACGCTTCGCAGCTTAAAAAGACGATTCCGTTGTGGCTGCCAACAGAAGCAGGCCGACCACGAATCAAACCCCGCGACAAGACGGGGCGAGGATTTTATCACAATGTCACAGGGCAACTCCTGTGTCCCGTCGACTATAATTGGGATGATCTTGAGTAAGTACCGTCCATCACTTTGTCAAATCTCGGTATCATTTTGTTTCATATTGTCAGAACCAAGGCGCATATTCGAAACTACCATCCTGATTTTCTCGTCACCGCATCTTCATGGCCTACATTCTTGTATGAAAAGAACAGATACAATCCAGAAAACCCGTCAGATGGCCTCTTCAAAGGAACTTTACTCGTCAAGGTATGTTTTTGGAATCTAAGTTAATCCTAATTTCAAATACTGTCACTAGGCTTTTAAATATATATTTACATCCCCTAGCTCCACATCTGAATCTGTAACATTGTCCGACGATGAAGAACCACCACGGAAGACTCAAAAGGTGTCACGGGAGTGTCGAACACGATCCAACATTGCTGCACTGCTCAGAATGAATTCAGTACAACCGCGGGCAATTGCATATATAGCTGTGCAGGTGAGATATGATTTTACATCATAGTTATCTACGACCCCCTGCATGAACAATAGGTTCGCTTTGCCTTGTCCAGCTGCGGCTCATGGCGAATCATCGACGAAGATTTCAATTATGCTACATTCTACAACCATATTGTTGATTATTTTGAGCTACCTCCAACCCCAGAGGCTAAGGCCGATATCGACAACCTGTTACTTTGGTGGAACCAGTAAGCATAATCTCATCGCTTTCTTGACATCCCCTGCTCATCTATCTTCATCAAAGAAATGTTTTTGGCCGCACGAATGCAGCAACCTATCGCCCTCAAGTAGTCGATAATCTTTCCGTTGCGAGGTCGTTCTCCCAACGGGGCAGAGTTGCTGTTAAACCACCGTTGTAACATTAATCAGCCGACTGGAGGGGAGCCGCCTCATCATGGTTGTCTTTTCCTCACTGAGACTGATACGGTCCACTCATTTTTGATTCGTGCAGAGTCATGCGTAAATATCATTCTAATGATTTAAGTGTATGTACATGCGATCGCTGTATAGTGATATTGAACAACAGTATTTGACGTTGATGGTCGTATAGCTTCATCATATTGGAGATGGCCCGGGACCAGAGGGTCTAGAATATATACATGTAATACAGTGCAATATTGAGACCTGTCGAGGCTCATTCTTTCATTTCATGCATCCCGACGCGGTCATTGGTATACATATCTGCAATGATATGGTCCTTATCATGGTTGCAGTATTGGCTCTTTTATCAAAACTTGTCATGTTTGCCTCGCTATTGATATTTGACAGTGATCGATGGGATTCAAAGGAGACTCATGTAGAAATTGGGATGATCGAAGTATGATCGAGCGATCGATCATATGTATTGGACATCGTCGATCATGATGAACTGATTGCAGCTGTTTACCGATCAGTACTTCAGTCCTTGATGAAACGTCTTGACCAGGAACTAGGATGCTATCGCGGCTGAACACTTGATTTGGATGGGGAAATCAATACAAAAGGTTCAAAAATCAAGAAATTTGTGTCGTCGCTATGGCCGTCTCTATTTTCAGGCTTCCCAAACGAATCGGAACCTCCTTCACAGCGCAACCTTTTTCAGAAGATAACTTGCCATATCCGATATCTCCAACTCATAGTCTTTTAGTATGACATGACGACGTGGTTGTAACTTGACAGTCCCATTGAAGAGTCTAGAAGGGCAGCCGATGATACTCAACTAGACAGATAAACCAATTATTCACGTTTCCTGATCTCGAAAAATGCAGAATATTTATCTCTTTCAAAATTCATCAATGAGTCGGTGCCCACAGGTTGGCTGCCTCTACCGTTGGCCTGTAATATGTATATTTGGGCCGGACAATATAATGGCTTAACAGGAACTCACCAGAATCGCCTCTCAAAATTCAGGCAGATTATTTTTATCCTGAGGATCAAACTAAAACTCTTCCTTTAACTCCAGAAGAAACTCAGGCTATTCATGATTAGTGCCAAGCACAATGGTGAACGAAACATGATGGCCTTGGACAAGTCTTGACTTTGCGAGAAAAAATTACAACCATCTGTAGAACACCCAAGTATCCTACCATATGCACTGGATAAATCTATACGCTTCGTCAGCCGGTATAATTTGTGAAGATATTGACGGGACCGACAATGTATCCGGTATATAAAGTAATTTGGTTATCAAGGCTACGCATAAACCAGGGCTTTCTGGATGCCGTCCAAGAAAATCATTCAGTGTATAGGCAAGCAGGGCGATCTTCCGTAAGCGTATCAAAAAACTGCGTGTATGTGTCAGTGTCTGTACTGATGGAACTTCGTGAGGGTTGGTCTCGGTGTTATGTTCTCGAAGCGTCAAGCCTGAAGACGGGACGGCAACAGGGACCGAAACCAAAGTATTCCCGTCCTTGCCTTTGCTTGCTCATGAAGAAAAAGGCAACCAGTTTACATTCTGGTTTAATCATATGAGAAATGAAATGTTTTATCGGATTAAACACTTACAGGGCATAGAATTGTGAGCCCAATATCGTTGTCCAATTCATGACGTATAGAGATTGATGTTTTTGACGATGCAAATAACGTTAACCTGACATGCTATTGACATGCGTATGACATTGACCGCGAAGGTCTGACCGAGTTGTTATCACATTTCAGACAGCATGGCGGCAATGTCGCGGTCAAATTCGTCTCATCAGAAGATTCTATAAAATGATTATACATACAGACATACAATGACTGTATTAATGCTCGTACCGGCGACTTATTTTTAGAACATCGACAGATCCGTCTGATTGATAATAAAAAGGCGATCCCAGTAAGCGTTGTGACGGTTGATGAAGCAGGGGTTGGCCCGTTTGGCGTTTGATTGGCGATTTATTTCGTTCAATCTTGATATGAGTGACATTGAATAAGATACAATCATGTTATCGTTACAGTCTTGAATGAAGTATCATATCACCGAAAGTCCTCGTCAACTTGGAAGTGGACGAATGCGGACTTGGACTGTGCTGTGGGGGCTTTGTGGCCAACCACGTGGCATGCGGCATTGGGGAACAGACCTTCTGACTCCGCTACTTTGCACTTGGACTTGCAACTGTAACTTGACTTTGTTTCCTGTTTTTAATCCCGCAAATATTCTATTAGTCCTATGAGCATGGAAAAGAGTGGGGAGCATCAAAGACACTCTTATTCGTGGCACCAGGTGTGTAGTAGAACTTTCCTGTGTGCCTCCGCCACAATGCTTATGAGTTCCTCTTGTCCAATATCAGTCCCATGATCAGGTGAAGCTCAAATGGTAAGGATCCCGGTTTCAAGCTCTGATTCCCGTCCGATTTCTAGGCAACAGTATTGTTGCTTGTTCCATATGAAACATCAAGAGAGGACGTGGTTGTGAGTCGTTAAGAAACTTGTGAATACACTGAAGAGAGACTAACGGATGGCACTCTGAAGGTCGTAATTGAACGGAACTACTTGCTGGCCGGAGTCCGAGGTCAACAGCCTGTTGTAAAGGTATTCACTCCCGTGCTTAAATTCGATATGTTTGTAATTGTCTAATACATGGAGACAGGGAAGGCTTTACAGCAATATAGATGTAGCAAATTCTGCGTGGCAGCTTGAGCCACGCAATTCCAGGCTGTCTGCCAGAGAGCGCACTACTTCCACAATATCGACTACATCCACACAATCTTCTTATGCCTTTGTGTCCGATCCAGAGATATCTAGCAGTTTTGCGGCATCTTTAGAGAGCGCACAAGTCTCCGATGCAGAAGAAGTAGTGGCGCTTTCACCCGCTCTATCCTCTCCCCTATCGTCCTCGGCTGACGAGCGCTCCACTGCTGTTGAACTCCAGCAAAAGAGAGGGCTCACTTCAGATCCCACGTCTCCGTTGCTACCTGCAAGGGCCTTATCGTCTTTTTCGTCCTTAGAATCCTTGCATTCATCTTCTGGCAGACTCCTCACCTTGCATCTGGAAAAAGATCAATCTATCATATGGCCATCTTTGATCGTTGGACCAGTTCCAGAAACCTTATCCCCCTGTGTTCCAACTCCCATGACGCAAGATCTTATTCTCGAATCCAAGTATAACATGGATCCCACGAGCCTTGTTCTATTCGCTATCGAGTTATTGGATATCCGAAAAGACAAAGAGGAAGCGTTCGAATGCTTCGCGTAAGTACGCTCGTTTTTCTAATATTCTACAAAGCTCTCTAATCGTTATTCTAGACGAGCTTGGCATCAGACTCACCTACCATCTGCGACAATGAAATTAGTCACTCACTATCTCCCGCTTCAAACCTCTCTTGAACACGTCGATTCGTCTGAAGAACGGCAGCGAGGAACAATATCCTATTACTTGCAGTGTATCGGTGGACCTACCGGCCTTGGGCAACTTTTCCTTGAAACCGGCCTTCTCTATCTGGAAGGTGCCGCTTCTATATTGCTTTCCGCTTCCTATTCTACATTATCCTCGATTCGTGTCCCTCCCCAACAGAAGTCAGGCGAAGGTGGTACAGAGGTGTGGCGACGAGATAGGGACCTGGCTAGTCGATACTTTGATCGGGCTCGCATTCTCCACCCCGGCTTAGACATCCCGACTATTCCGCTGGAACCAACCGCATCATCACAGGAATCCGGCGGTACCCATGAGCTCGAAATGCCTTCAATCGAAATTCGTTCTTCTGCCCCAGAAAGCGTATATTCTGGAGAAGAATCCCTTCACTCGGAGTCGGATATTATACTCCGGCGCAGACGACAGAAGAAAGAAGAGTTGGTCTTCATGGATGAGGTCAAAGGAAAAGACGATATCGATAGCGCTTGGTATCTCTATGTTCCAAATTTGGTTGGCGCCGGAACGGCGCTATTAGTAGTGGGGGTCATTGGAGCATTGAGCTTCTCATCTTGGAGGCGGAACCAAGGTTCTTGAAAAGTTGCATCTCATAAGGTATTTTTTTCACTTTGTTTTGGCATAGTTTTCAGACTGCTTTGTCTTTGGCTGTCATACGCTTGGCTGGCTGTTATAATATAGCTGTTTTCATCGGTGCGATGTTCGGACTGCGGCAGTTACATGGGCATATACATCCAACAATCAGCTACAGGATTCCCATTGATTTTGTCATGTGTCGCCCCCTAGATTATATACTATTAGTCTCGATTTCAGCATACTGTTATCAAACCATATTTCATCGTTCTATTGAGTCATCCTTCACTTAGCGACATCGTTTTCATGTTCATCTCTCTTCTGCAACGCAGTGCTCATAACTTGGAATGCGCACTGACCCCCAGTGGTATTCTGTGAGTACTGAAGTATAAGGACTCTTGCGCACATCTTGATCATCGTGGACGAGGACTTCGTAACGATGTTAGGGGTTTTTCTTATGCTCAAACGCTGACAACACTCACTCATTGCACTACTAAGGATCCCTCTCTTCCTTGCCAGTGCTGCGTGTTTAGTAGCGGCTACGAACTACAAATTAAGGCTACACACTGGTGCTGGAGGCAAAGGCGAAATGGAATACTATAGCGCTAAATTATCGACTGTCGCCTGGGGACCAAATAAGTGTGGACCCTGCGGAGACCATGGAAACGGCAGCAAAAAAAACCACACGACTCCAATGCGCAACCATCTGCACTCGTTTCGTTTCGAGACTTTGAATACTGATGAAAAGGCATTGCCTTTTCTCCGGTTCTATTCACATCCAGGATGTATAGGGGGGTATGGTAAGATCCAAACAATAACTGCGTCAAATTGCGTCAAATCATTACCTGTTTGCATCTAGCCCCTGCATTGTTAGGAAAGAAATTCGTGTTGGAGAACGTACCAGACGAGATAGTTGGAGCTGACTCCCACAAAGTATGCGTTTGGGACTCGGACTGATGCTAGTACAAAGATTTGCCAACCTGTGTATCAGTAATACCAAGCAACCATGTTTCGGAGCACAATGAGGATGCTGCCACATGCACAAAGCAATGCGACTTGATATCATAGCTTTTTAAATATGGGGTTAAATCTCGAATTTTCCGCTCACCATGACTTGCAGTTTCCTGATAAGAGCATGACTGGAACTTCAAACTAGCTTTCAGCCTCTCGGGCCATTTCGAGTCTAATCACGATGAATCCAAATGGATAATAGGGTATTTTTGTTCCAATATATATTGACCGTGGAAAATTCAAAATGGTACGCTGCTCCTCACTCAATTCCACGATTCCTTAATGCTAAAAAACGCTAATATATATTGAAACAAAAATACCCTAATGCTCATGATCAGCGCTCAGCGCTCAGCGCTCAGCTTTTGCATCTAAAAGAGGATCACTATATAATTCACTGTGTACGCGTGTGGCACATTTATACCATGTACTTACCAGACTAGTACTTAACTTGAACTTGAACCATGCCTCCTCGAACAGCTTGGTCCGCAGCAAGTTCAGTGCCATCCGATCGCATTCGGCCTGTACAACGTCCACAATCCGTCCCTTCGAGTCACTCGAAAGGAAAAGGAAAGACGAAAGAGTCGAAGAGCAAAGAACTTCGAAGATTAGAGAGCCTTGCCGAAGGTATCGGAGAGTCAACTGGGAGAGATAGGGATCCTAAAGGCGGGTGTTTCTGTCAAGGTATATCGTGTTACTGGCTTTGGATATTTATCTTGGAGTAACGGTGTTGGCTCCATCTGTTTTCCAGCGAGAGAACATGACCTATCTCCTTATGTGCCGCTATGCCATACTTGCGGTTTGATCTTGTGTACAATCAATCTCCCTTTCTACGCATGCCCACACTGTTCTTCCATGATCTTATCCGCGAACAATCGTCCATCGCTCATGACAATGTTAGAAGAAGAAATGTCCACCCAGATATCGAGGGAAGAGGAGGCACGAGCTCAGGCCATAGAAGCAGCACGCAATGCTGCGGGCGCATTCCCTGTCCTACCAGGCCAACAACCGTCGGCGAATCCCAAGGGGCTCTCTCTTCCTCCACCGCCCCAAACTCACAAAGTTCTTTCTTTAAATGCCAAAACAAAGAAATACACACTTTCCTCTTACACAAACACTCCATCTCCGAGTCGTCCAGCATCGCGCGCGGAGAGCGAGGATGATGAGCCTCATAGGGTTCCAGCTCCCCCACCTGAGCCTCCGTACGCTAAAGGAAAGCCCGATCCTATCCATCCCTGGCAGAATACGAAAGTCGGAAGTATGCGTTACATACCTTTGCCTCATTCATCTGCAAAGGGCCAAACAGACAACAGCTCTGGATCTGCTAGAAAAAGCAGCCGGAGAAATAAGGGTACCAAACCTGTTGAGGGAAATACCTCTACTGATAATTAATAGCGTCATGTTTGTGTGGATCATTTGTTATAGACGTGGTTCTACAAACCATCCTTCCATAAATCTGGGGTCCCGTAACTAGCCAGTCAATCATGATTGTATCTTGCGATCAGTGAAGACGAGGAATCATTCGTTGTCTTTCAAATAATGATGTCAAAGGAGAAAATGTAAACGAGACATTATACAGATAACCAAGAAATAACAACGACAGCGATAGCGAGACGATAAACCAAGAAAACACCATACACGATTAGTGAGTTGATAATGTAGTTAGATAAAAAATATAAATATCAGCTGTTTTGGTCACCAGTAGATTCCTGGTGACGAAGTTCGTTCATAGCATGTCGCAGTCCATCTAGCTGTCTCTCTTTTTCGGCCAATTGAGATCTGGCATGTTCGAGGTCCGCATCAATCTGATCCAATTGTTTTTGACGAGGACCAAGTTGGGTATTACGCTGTTGTGACAGCCGTTTTGACGGGTTTGGGGGAGAGGAGACCCTCTCTGGTGAGAACGGAAGAGGAATAAGGAGGGGGTCAGAAGGCAATGCTTCGGATAGTGGACTATGCGCAGAAAGGATAGTAGTAGGTTGCAGGGGAGTCGCAAGTTCCATACTCTCTTCCACATTTATGTCGTCATCTAAATGGTCAGAGTGACAATCATGCTATGGAGGTATGTCGTATCACAATGTGGTTATTCCAAAAGACTAAAGGGGTTACTTGCCGGCGATGTTTGATTTGGGGGGACATTTTTCTTTAATACCTCAATCTCGCCTAACAACTGAATTTCACGCGACTTCGCGGTGAATCGAGAATCTTCGAGCTGTCGTTGAAGATCACAAAGTTGGCTCGATAACCTTGATTCATAGGCATCAGCGGTGTGCGTATAAAAGGTAACATAATAGGTCTACTCACTCTATGCATTCCTTTTCTACCGCCAAAATATATTGAAATGGTTGAGATTCGGCCTGGTTTTTCGCCTGTAAAGTACTCAGTTTCAAAACAGTGTTATGCAAGGCGAGGGATCAACGAACCCTTCTTTCTCTTATGGCTGTCTCCACGAGGGCTGCCTTTTCTGCCTTGAAGGCGTTAATTTGGTACCCCATCTTGTTGATACGGCTTTCTAAGCTGCTGATAGCCGTACAGCTTTCGCTGGAAGTCAGAAGGGGCGCAGGGCCAGACACAGGTGTCGATCCAAGTTGCTCGGTGGAATATTCACTAACGATCGAGTGAATATCACACGGTGAAGCTCCCTCATTTTTCTCTTGTGGGCCGCCGTCCAACGGTTTAGAAAAGCCAGGCAGTTCATCCTTTATAGTCGGCGACGCCCTTTGCAAGTCTTGTGAACTTCTTTGTGTGTGAGCCCTTTCGAGCTAAACCAAGTCAATAAGAAAAACCTTAAGTGTGAAACAAAGGGATAGGTACTTGTTGCGACAACAGCAACACTTCAACCTCCAACGACTTGTTCCGTGCTTCTGCTTTTTCTAATATTTTAAAGCATTCCTCGTCCGACATCTTCTGGGCCGGGGATATGTGATTAGTGGACTTCTGAGGTTTTCGAGACTGGTCGAGAGGGAATATACCATGACCCTGCGAATGAGAAGAATTTTGGACATATGTCTCAAGTTCAGATTCCCGGATGGCGACCTGCACTTCTAGTTCGTCAATGCGTAGATTCGCATCCTCGAGCGTCTTCTTGTGGGCTTTCCGTTCGTTGTCAAGCTCCATTCGCAGCCGAGTAATCATAGAAGACGCATAAGCAGTCTGTTGTACATCAAGTTCTTGAGCTTCGCCATGACGGTTGGGAGCAATGTCGGGGACAATTCCTGCAATTAGTGATGTGAATTATTTCACAGTTAGATTTTTCGATATTGATGGAGTGCTGCTTTAAGCCGACCTGTGTGTCTTGGGATGCATATGCGATTGCAAGGCCAATCACTCAGATTATTTGAGAATTCAACTACAGATAAACAATTATACATGAGCGTGATATGGTATACCTCACTCCCTCCTCGCATCCAAGTGTTCAGGACCCACCTCTCTGAATCAATTCTTCGACAGCATCTTTTAATTCATCTCTTTCAACTTCGACCGCCCTCGCATGGATACGACACCGATCTAAATCATGCCTAAGTTTTGCATTGACTTTGAGCTCGGAGGATAGTTCGACTTGGTGTTGCAGTCTCAGTGCACCCAGGCAATCAAAAGTCCTCAACAAACGAGTTTGCGTGTGAGATGCTTGGGCGCTGAAAGCTTCCAGATTCCTTTGGAGTTCGGAAATCTACCCCAGGAGTCTATTTCATTCTTGAGGAGAAATGTAAGTGTATTGCTTACTTGGTCGTCTTTTGACTGCAGAGCAGTCTTGAAATCGTGTTCGGTCGAGTCATACACGGTTCTGTGGTCCCAGCGTCCCATAGATAAATGAAAAATAGTATACACACAATTTATCCATGCAGTTGGGCTAAAGTGGCAATGAGAGCATGAGCATGAACAAGAGACGACAAATAGAAAAGACAAGGCCCTAGATCAATAGTAGAATTGCTCCCGACCCAGCCAACAATCTTGTTCCTTCTTGTTCTGCGCCTGCCTAAGTCTGCCTTGTACTTATTATCATATTTATCTTCGATCAACGTGAACTGCCATCAACCATTCTGAGGGCTAATATGAACTGGGAGATCTCATTCCTTACTCCCCAAGCGCATAACGAACCGAAAGTCGCTCGTGCACTGATAATCCTCAACCAGCCCTTTTCCTTTAATTTGCTCCAGACACTTTGGAATACTTGCAGTTGGCGTTGTTGTGCTGATGGCGGCGCAAATCGGCTACACGACTTGTTAATAGACTTGGAACAAGATATTAGAAGCTCGTGAGTCTCAAATGGGTGTTTCTTAACACCGTTCCCAAGAAGCAAGTAGATTGGAGGTGTCCTAGATTTATCCCAGATTTAATCAAAGGGGATTTGGATTCGCTGAGGGACGATGTCCAGGATTATTACATCTCATTGGTGAGTGACCGTCTGCATCTCCTCCCTTGGCTAATGTCTAATAGGGAGTCCCTGTTACGAAAGACCCGGATCAATACTCGACGGATCTCATGAAATGCATCGAGGAATTGAAGCAAAGAGAGGTCTCAGAAGGACGAGAAGTACGCCCTACGTCAGCTCAGTGAGCATGTAAACTGACTGCTGTATAACAGTATGAGGTTATCGTCCTCGGTGGTTTATCGGGAAGATTAGACCAGACAGTCCACACCTTGTCTTACTTGCATAAATTACGAAAGGTAAGAAAAAGAACTTTTGCTGTCACAGAGGACAATGTAGGCTGGGTCCTCGATAAGGTATCAGTTATAATGCTTTTAGGGCGATTCTAATGGAATCTAATATGTGTTACAGGGCGAACATTTCATCCGGATTGACCACACAAGATTGGGACCGACATGCGGTCTACTGCCAGTTGGTGTAGGATCCACGATTCTTTCTACTACCGGTTTGCGCTGGAACTTATGTCAGTGGTAACTGATATTCCAAGAACTATCCCTTCTGACTCGTTCTTCCAAAAGCTGATACGGAATCTTCCTTTGATGGGATGGTCTCCACTTCGAATCATCTCGTTCCAGAGGAAGATATGGTTTGGATAAAGACCTCACAGCCAATATGGTGGTGTGCTGAGTTGAAGAAGCGCATATAAATCGTTTCAGCAGTGAGACCGCATTATACTTATGGAACTATTAGATAAATATATTTAGATGCGCTGTTGCATGCTTTTCTTCTTGAAACTCGATAAGCTTGATATTTGACCATATCGCAAGGTTATCCCATGTCCAAATCCGAGATCACAGTTCTCTATTTTGCTGCAGCTTCCACAGCGACAGGCATCACCACAGAAACTGTTCCACTCCCTCCATCAGACAAGCCTTTTCCACTCTCTAGCTTGGGAGATCTTTTGATCTCTCTACATCCCAAGGCTGAATTAGAGAAGATTCTTCGATCAAGCCAATGGAGTGTTGATGCAGAGATGGTAGATAATGTTGAAGACGTGGTGTTAAGAGGGGGAGAAGAAGTTGCAATCATATGCCCCGTGTCAGGCGGGTAACATCAACAGGAACGCGAAGGGAACAGAAGGGAATGTGGGTAACATGGTTTTAAATAAGTTATCCTAACTGATTAGTTCGCATGTCCTTGTATTTTTCGGACTTTGACCTTATCGCCAACGCAGAATGCTCTCGAGTGTAGAACTCGCAATAGTAGCCTTGGCTATAGCCATCTTTCCAGTTATATGCATACTGTTATTTCATTCATTCTTATCCCTGCGATCTGTTCAAGACCACGACGGTCCAACTTCATGTTTGGACGATGATGTCAAGACGATGATATCAAGCCACCAATCCGAGAGAAGAGCTACAGTAACCAAAATGGATAATTTACCAGCATTTACCACTCGACGGCTAACAGGAAGCACATTTTTGATCACTGAATGGGATGATATTTGGAATGAGCATCCCTTCATATACATCAAAATTGTGCCAACCACCAACACAATCCTTGTTGCGGATACCGGATGTGGTGGAAAAACGCACAATCCCGCTATTAACTTGACCAGTCTGAGAGAGTACATCGAGACGGTAGGAGTTGCGGATAATGAAGGAAAACCTCTGAACGAGAATGGGACGATGAAATACGTTGTAGTACAAACACACTGCCATTACGATCATATTTGTGTGTACCACTTTCGTTCAGGTTATCGCGAGATTGTGGATGGGATGATCTAACCAATCATTGAAGTAGGAGCGGAGGAATTCGCAGTGGATAGCCCTGTCCTCGCATCGGGCCACTCTCCGTCCTTCGTATCGCCTGAAAATATGCCCCATCACTCGCAGTGCAATGTCCTCGGTATCCGCACACCATCTTACGCCCTCACCCTCGTGCCTCACCTCCATCAGATCTTGTCCGGAGATCAGAGCTCCCATGGGCTCCATTTGGGGGTGCAGGTGTTCCATATTCCAGGCCACACGCCTGATGAGCTCGCTTTGTGGGATGCAGGCGAGATGATGCTGTATGTTGGAGATACGCTGTATGAGTATGATCCCATCATATTTCCGAACGAAGGAAACATCGACATATGGTTCTCGACAATGGACTGGCTCATTGCATTTGTGAAGTCCCAGTCCTTTGCCAATGACGTGAAAATCAACTGCGGACATGCAACAGCAATGGGGCCCGCATTGGAGGTTCTCCAAGCGACTAGAACTTTCATGGCAGATGTTATTTCAGGGAAGGTGGAGCTGTGGGATCGTTATGACAGGAGAGGATATTGGACAGTGGAGTACAGACAGGAAGGGGGTAGATTTTCCCTTATTTGCCCAGAACGACTGGTGTTGGAGGCAAGGAAGGCGCCAGGGTAATATTTGATGAGATTTTGCGGCTACACCAATGGAAGAAAACATTTATGTCGTAGATTCATTTAGATTTGGTCTTCAACATATCTTTCTCCAACTGTGCGAGGAACGCATCCGCAGCAATTTCACTGGAATTTCGCGCATGGATCTTGCCCTTGGTGCTACTTTCAGGCTGGGGTGCGTGTCTTTCCAGTGCAGCGAAAGGGTCAATAATGGGCACTGATGTTCGCGGACGGATTTGTGATGCTTCACTTTCCATCGAAAGGGAGTGATCGACATTTTCAATGTTCACTTTTCTTCGCTTTGCGTCCAATAATTTTCTTCTCTCTTCGATCTCCCGTTTTCGTTTTTCCATTGCTCTACTCCGAGATGTGTTCTTACCACCATTGTCATCATCGCGCATGCCCTCCACCTCGCCGGGCCGCAGATCTGTCGCACCGACTTCCTGGCGAGTCTTCTCTGTCTCCGTTCGCGCGGATCGAAGTTCATCCATCTGTTGTTTCCTCGTCTCTTCGTCAGCAGAGAACTGGTAGAAGCCTGCTCCCTTTGCTCGAACTTCCGCGGATGCATCGTAGTGGACGCCAAGAGGATTGTTAGCTTCCGAGAAGGCTTCTTCAACCGCTTTGACGCGGTCCGCCGAAGGTTCGTACACCGGGAAAAAATTGACGGGATTGTCTATAGTCCAATATTAGCTGGTATGAGTTACAAAATCGGCAATAACTGACGTATAACATCTCTGTAAACGAGTAAAATATAATTAGCGTCAAAATACAATGCAAGTCGAATGGTACGAACTGATCATCATCTGCACTCAATTCATGGTCTTGTGATCGAGAGAGGAGATTTCGCGGGATTTCTGATCGACGGCCAGTACGGATACGACCAAACTCGTCTTCATATTCAACAATAGGATCGTCCTGGGTTTCTTAAGTCAGAAGACGCATGCAGCTATCATGATTATGCCCACTTCTTCGGCCACAGGTTTTGGTACAGTCAGCGATTCGTCGACATCATCACTGTCAGATTCAAACATATCCAATGCGTCCTTTGAATCAAACTGTGGCAACATGAGCCACTGAAATATCCGTAGTTGTGAAATATACAGACGTCAACGAGCAACGCTTCGTATTGCTTTTCATTAAGACCTCCAGATTTACCCTTCCGCAGTTTATCATATACTTTTGCCTTGCGCTCGAGAGCTGCGCGAGCAGATTCGACGGTTACTTTGCTGAGGGCTTCGATTTCCGTATCCTGAGCGGCACGGGCATTAACACCTTTATTAGAGCGTGCCCATACGGTTGGTTTCTGTCAAACAAGAGACATTAGATAGGATACGCGAAGTCAGAGATAACGCACGAACTTTATCGGATCGCTTTACACCTCCAACCACATATTTGCTCCCACCAGCGGCCCTATTCTTCGCAAATTCCTCTTCCTGCTTTACAAGTTCGGCCTTCAGGTCAAAGAAAGAGCCAGCGCTAACACCCGCTGCCTTTGCTTTATGACTGGGTGCCATCTAAGCAACAATCGCTGGCAAGCAGTTTAGATGACGGCTCGAACAAGAGGTCCAGTTTGTTATCAGAAAGTCGCCGAAATTAGAAGACAAGGATACCAATGGTGCCAGCTGGCAAGGGTGATGCTGAAGTTTGTGAACTGGAATGTGCAAGCCTCAAGGGGACGAAAACAGTAAAATCATTTCCACGTGACACGAACGCGTTGTCAAACTCGGTTTAATATTGTTACAAACAAATTACAAGCGTCCAATAAGTGCGACTGTGCGAACTGTAATGCTAGCTATCACATGTTATAATCTCCGTTACCTTCACATCACGATATCTTCACAAAGCTAAAATGAAACATTAAAACTAAATCTTGAGCATAAAGGCAACACGAACGTAGCATCGATTTGTTTCAGCTGAGGAAGGGCAAGCATAATTTTTCTTCGGTAGTTGACTCCCTCCGCCGCTTGACAAGGATTTCCTTCTAGATATATCGTTTCGAGCATCGCCATCGATTTGAGTTGTGGTTCAAGTGCCCGCAGATCAGGTATCTTGTTGCCGTTGAGCTGAAGGACTCGAGATTGAGTAGCGAAACATTGAATCCCTGAAGAACATACCCATAGCTCTTCTAGTGAGGTCAAATGTGATATGTTCTCAATCGCCGGAATGAAATTGACTCCAAGGTCAATAGTCTTGAGTTTGGACTATCAAAAAAGGTGAATGACGTCAGTGACATTTAGGGCTGAAACTTGCGTTATTTTCAAGCCCTTCGAGCTTCTCAATGCCATTGTGACTAAGATAAAGTTGTTCCAAGTTAATCAACGCCTCTAGGCCCTCGATTTTTGTGATACGATTGGATTGCATGGACAGGATTTTCAGATTCGTCAGTCGCGACAGATTCTAACACCATCAAATTGATTATGATTTGTGATAAAATCGGGAGAGGCAGTACTTACTTCCAATTTGGACACTTTATTTTTACCGAGCCATAGTTCTTCCAGGTTTACAAGTTCCTCTAACCCTTCTATGTGCTGGAGACACGTCGTTAGAACCTATATGGTCTAAGGGTGATGGAAAATGTGGAGCGCACCCGAATTCTATTTCCGCCTAATTCAAGACTCCTAAGTGTTGAACCTAACGATCCTATAGAGTTGATCTTCGATATTCTATTCTGCACGAAGTACACTGTTTGGAGAGAAGTGAGATGAGTAATATTTTCTGGAATGTTTCGAAGGAGGTTAAATGAGAGGTCGAGGGTCCTGTTAAGGCGCCATCAGCATGTTTTTCATCCTTCGACAATCACAAGCCGCACGTAAGCTTCGTGAGGTTGTTTAATGCATCACCGACGGCCTTAATTTTGTTATCATACAAATCGAGTTCTTCTAGCTCTTTCAGCACTCCAAATACCTCGGGATCCAATTGTGACACAGCGTTCTGTCGAAGACACAGCTTTTTCAGGTAATTACCGAAGCGTTCTAGTCGGAGGCACGCGAGAGAGCTCAGGCGAGCATGGATCAATTCTAGTTCCTACCAGAGCTTCAGTGTAGATGAACTTAAGTAGCAAGCTCGCATGCATACCTCTGTGTCATCTGGAAAGTCTTCAAGATAGTCCCCTTCGCCAACTTCACCGCCGAAATCCTCATCTTGAGATTCGCCATCTGTGTCTCCATTGATATCTGCGTCATTGCCATTTGATGGAAGGACAACTCTTGCACTTGGCCTATCAAATGATTCAGAAATAGGATCGCCGCGCTAAGATGATGGGCTAGTATTGACCGTTCAACCACAACAAAGCCCTTATCGTCTCCCTTATCGGCTGATGTCGGTTCAGAATCTTGCATTGGATAGTGAAGAATGAGCACCGATAAGTGAAGTGACTCAGAACACACCATGCTTGCATTTACGGCATGGAAGGTCTATGTTTGACCTTGTGGCTGTGCACTAGGAACAAGCGCAAGTTTTTATAGTACAAACATGCCTTGCGCCATTTCTTAACCTTTTTTGTGTACTTATATCATAAAATGCGTATGTCTCTATCGGGTTGCGGCACGAAACCACACGAGGCCAACGTATGCTCAAAACGTTGAATACTGCCAGCAATACATGTTACGTTCGCCTTCAATTCTGGTTTTCGATATCGCACCGATGTGCCGCTGAGGAAAGCTGCCTCCGCGTTCAAATCAGCACTCAGACCTGATCTCAGTGAATGACGACTCGATCGATGGGCCTCCTCAGTCTCGATTACGATCTGATCAGCGACCGATCGTTTTATTATTAAGCTGTCAACTAGTACGATAGAACTACATTCGAAAGGTGGTGTAATGTTTTTGCTCAAGTCCAAATGCGGAATCAGAAACACGGTTGAAGAACATAAATATATGGGGGAACAAGCGAGACGCGAAGGCGGGAATAGCAGACCGAACAAGCCCGATAGAAAGTTTATACACAGCTCCGTGGATGGATAACTCCGATAAAAACGGAAGAATGGAATACAAAGTGACGCGGACAAAATGCTCGACATTTTTTAAGAATGTGTCGACATGGTGGACCTGGAAAACTTCCTTTCAGTGGAGGAGAGGTCACGGTTTTCTACCCTCTCTCGTTCAAATGAAGCCGGCGCCATGGTTGACGATAAGGGTGACTGATTGAGGGAAGAAGGCGCTCCAGGATACGAATGATAGGAACCTAGCCGAGATGTACTACCAGAAGAATCATCATGGGTGCGATGGACACGGTGTTGTGGAAAGTTTGATAATGGGGATGATGAGGGGTAGAATGGATTGCCAGAATGAGGCATATAGTGGGATCGATTATCACCTCGTGTATGGGAATAGTGGCCGGCAGATGGAGGAGGCGGAGGGGGAACCGAATAGTGGACGAAATTAAGGCCGGCAGCGGAAGACGGGGGAGACGGCTTCAAATCCTCCCCCCCAGAAGGGCTGTGGTAGGAATAAGCCTCACTTCCGGAACCGGATCCTACAGAAGATGCTGAGGTGAATGAAGTACCCTCAAATCCCCCTCGTCGAAGAGTGGTTGTGGGCACCGGAATAGGGGGCGAAGGGGCTATGGCAGATTCCTCCTTAATGGGCGGCGACACTTTGTCTTTTCGTCGTCGCTGATTGGTCGCTGGGTGCCCTTCTTTCTTTGCACGAGACCTCGCATAACGCAGCCCACAGCTTTGAAATGGAAGCAACGACGGAAATGAGAAGTTTTCTAGGAGCAAATAACGGCCGGCTACTTACGCATTGCAAAGCTCCTTTTTGCCGCTTGGCCCCTTGCGCCATTCAGGGCTATGATCTGTCCTACAACTAGTGCACCTAAGAACTCCTACGGGACGGTTACTGTGACGCGCTGACGACTCGCGGGTTGAGCCAGTTCCAATGCGGTGCCGTGGGGGAGGTACAACATTGGACACCAGAGACATGGAAATATCATCGTTTCCGTTCCTGATACGATATTCACGTTCCGGACTACCTGGAGGGGGATAACTTGCCGATGTGCTTCTGGCATCCGGATAAGTCGGTGAATGAGAAGGGCGGTATGAAGACTGTGAAGCGAAAGAAGATTCGCGCATCGTGCACGACGACGATGCCGGGAGAGATGTCAGGGAGTGGGCTGGACTGGCAGATGCCCACCTATTATACTGTGAAAGCGTTGAGGAAGCGTCTGTATTCTGAGGCCATGTTGTTGGTGGCGAATATGGGGATGGAGCCGACTGATAGGAGTGCGGCACAAATTGACCAAACGAAGGGGAGGGTGAGGAGGCAGTGGATGATGTGTAGTTATTAGTGGATAACTCGTGTAAACGGCTATTGGCGGAATAACTGTCTGATTGCCTGTACATGGGCTGTGTGCTTGGAAAGGACGCCGAAGAACTCCGGCTGGGGGAGGGTATGGTATGACAGGCAAACATAATTGTACCTATTCACGCTGTGCTCAGGGAAATCATCGGTGACGTCAAACGAAGCACCTACCATGAGGTATAAACACACTATCAACGTCGCCTCCAACCGCAGGCATATTTCCAAATATTCTCCACCTTCTAGTACAACTGGTTTTGGCATTGTTATTCATTGTCGGCTGGACATCGTCTGCCCTTTTAGCAAAATCTTTAGCGGTCGGTTTTTGAGGATATTCATTCTGCGAGTCAGGCGGCCAACTGAGGAGAAGTCTGTCGCTTCTTTGATCCGTATTAGATATAATTTGAAAGACTCTCGTTGTGGCGCCTTGTGGCGCACAGTAAACTCCCAATTGGCTGTATACGAGAGAAATCTGACGAGCATCCATGAATGGCGTTCCGCACCAGTTCGTCCAAGCTGTTCTGTGGTTCTCGTCGTTATCGCCAGGCCCAAGGTCAACAACAGCGTGAAGAAAACATAAAACGAGTCCTTCGGCTGCCCAGCTGATGACAATATCAACGGCCATGTAATTCGCATCAAACGCGATCTTGTCGGCTTCGATCCACGAATTCCCTGGTCCATTATGTCCAAGGATACGACGGACTCTGGAGAGTCGGCAGTACCTTACTCTATGGATCCCCGATAAAACCATAAATCAACTTTAGTTGTAAGGGGACTGTACCTCGTCACGCTTCCATGCATAGTTTTCTTCTCTAGTGCCTCTCTGAGATCTACTTGCGCTGATGCCTGCTCTTCTGGGTGTACAAAAGATAGGAGAGACTTGCCGATGAGGATGTCAGCCTGGTCGCCCAGATGATTTGCCAACACCGGATCCAGGTAAATATAATCCAGTTCAGAGGAGAGAAGAGCCCAGTCTATGTTGGGAGAATTATCAGCGATCTGACTTGACCCAACCAATGAACAAGAGAGAAAAAGGAAATTGAGAATATTTTGAGCAGAAACATAGTCGATGCCCGCTGCGATCGGAAAAAGCTCTCAGGCAGGGGACAAGGGATTTAAGCACTCACAACAGCGGGTTTCACCGACTTTCGGGAGAATTGGCGTCATACAATCTGCACCGAATGGCGGAGGATTGGTCGCTGTCGAATCAGTCGGCATTGGCTGGTGTGGGTACGTTTCGTAGGAGGAAAGGGGCATGTGTACCCTGCCAGAATGGTTGTTTATGGAAGAGAAGTCACCCAAGTCCTGTTGAGTAACATGGTCTAAGCCTCGTTGTGACGGCACGAGGAAGCTCATGACTGGAAGCTGAAACGGGGTCCGGATGACCGCCAATAATAGTATACAGTAAGATACGCCCAGCAAGCGCTTGTAAAGTAAAGTAGCGGAAATGAGGATGCAGGGATCGACGTTCAAGTAAGAAATCGATCGAGTAAGGAAAGAAAGGAGCGGGGGTGGATTATTTGGCTGGGACGCTGCGGACTTGACCCCGATGGCGTTTCACAACCGATGGTTGAAAACAACCGGCGGTAGGTCTCGAATCAAATTCAGACCCAAAGTACGACTTTAGTGCCATCACTCCAAATACTCTGGATAAATATTTGCGCTGAATAATTTCAAAACTCAAAACATGTGTTTGCACAACCGAGCGCCCCCCTTGAAAATTTATTAGTTCACAGAATCCTACGTGTCGCTCCATCGCACTGCTTCAAGTTGTCCATTGGAGGTGGATTCAACGTAAAGCAAGCTATGCCACTGAATCCGTCCACATGAAACGAATCCCCTTGCAGCCTCTTGCAGCATGGAACTACTCCATTTCTGCCCGTCTGCCATGGCCTGTATAATATATAACGGCCCCGAATGATGGAGAGTACAGCTCCGATCATGGAGATCTTGCCCCAAGATCCCGTGTAGACCCTCTCCAAAGCCTGCCATATGTTATCTGGGACCTTTCCCTCCCTAATTTACCCCGCCGATCACCCGATGATGGTCGTTAAAACTACCCCGATGCAGTCGATCAGACCGAAGCCTGCAAGCCCACGCCCTTTCGAAAACATGAACGAGTTTGTGTTGCTGTAGATCACTCGTCAGAAGGCTGTCCCATTTTGGTCAATTTGTTCTCGTTTGCTCCTGCTGCATTTGGACAGCTTCTCGTAATTTTTACCCCGTCGGCACCAGGATATGGGATGCCAGTGGGCGAAACTTTGGCGAAACTCAGACGTTTCAAAATCGAGGATTTGAGTAATAGGAAGTGTCGTATTACAACGGAGCTCAACAATGCCCGTGCCAACTCGTACGCAACCCGAGAAAAACATATGGGTTGCTGCAGGAGATGGCGATCTGATCAGGGTCCAGGTATGTCCCTGATCTTATCCTAATCACTGACCAAATCCCTGATGTCAAGTCGTGCTTATCTGCCGTTGCATTCGGCCACTACAGGAGCTCGTTGAGCAGCAATGCAGGTCACATCTCAAGTGCTAGAACTTGACGGAGTCTGATCGATTTCCTTCTAGCCATTTCTCCCAATGCCCCGGATCCATTCACATACACCCCAATGCACGCAGCAGCGTCTTATGCTCAAGCGGAAATGCTGGAATATCTGGTTTCAAGAGGTCAGTCGCGGTTTTCGTATTGCACAGAAACCGTTGATGCTACTGTCCATTCAGGAGGGGATGTGAACATCACAGATGAAGACGGTGACACGCCACTGTATACCGTAGAAAATGTAGCGACAGCCCGATGGTTAGTGGATCATGGCGCTAATGTTGACCGACAAAATAATGAGGGTGTATCAGTTCGTGGCATCCGCACCGCGCTTCTAGGCCCGCCTATTAATCTATTATCGTTTCCCAGCCTATTGAACACCTTCAAGAGGATTTTCCCGAGGTTGCTTTATATCTGCAAACAATCTCCAACCCAAGAGTATCTGGAGTAGCGGGTACACCGTCGCCACCGGTACTACAACCTTCCCAACATCAACAGAATGTTGCATCAGAAAGTCTTACAACGTCTCTAATGGATTCAGTCCAGGCTATCATGCACCGAGCGGAAATGGAGGGAAGAGATCCAGAGGATGAACTGAGAGAAGCGGTTAGTAGAACCGTTTTAGAGAGTGTGTTGACGGGTTATGAGATGACCACCGACGATACTTCAGTTGATCCTGCAGACGGAAATAATGGCATAAAAAGACCCAAGACTGATGGTAGCTAGCTCTTCGCTTTCATCCTACTCTGATGAATCACTCTTCCAACATTTCCCAGCTCAAGCCACATAGACACATCTGATCGGCTCTGATCGGACCTCTAGTATCGGCGCCACCATTCTGATCACGATCGTGATTACACGAATGTCATCTTGTTCCGGTCCTGGATTGATTATGTACCGATCTTGATGCGGGCCAAGCACTTTGCTCCTTTAGTTTGATCAAGTTATCTTGGCTGCTGTCAGACGTCTCGCTGCAGTCCTTCTGAGACTACACTGCCGAAAATGGGTTTGTGGGCAGTCCACGGTCCCATAAGACTATGTTTTTACAACCGTCAGACCATAGAAAATTCATGGAACGATCATGTGAATCTTATGAAAGTTAACGTGCATAAAAATTGTAGTTTGTCTATGTTTTGCCCACCGCCTGGCGTTCTTGGTTCACCCATGATCCCAACTGATGATATTTCCATATATTGACACTTACATTTGTTCACACGACGCTTGTCGACTCCCACCTGCATCATTGCAGCGTGAATGCTATCGTTGCTGCTGCTGCTTATCTGCGGGCTTGTGATGGCATCTCTTGCAAGTCCTGAACGTATGTCGTGAACAATGCTGCTGTCACGAGTCTCATGGTGTTTATTTTTTGCAGATTTTCGAAACGATGGTGCAAACACATGGACATGCCTCCGCTGTCCAGGAAGCTGCCTGTACCAACCAATCCATAGCGCTATTCGGCACGAAATGACCCAAAAACACAGCTCCGAAGTTCGCCGCTACTGCCAGGAGCTTCATGCTGCTCAAATGTCGGCCATCGATCAGGATATGCGTACCCATTATGCTGAGCCATCTCTCACTAATCCTGCGTTTGACGCTATATTCTCTGCTGCTGGGATTCCGCTCAATGCCGCGCATCATCCAGACCATGATCTTCGCTATTTCCAGCCCCACTCTCCTGCAATTACAGTCTTAGACAATCATCCATATCAACCAGTATCTCCCTTTTGTGCGCCTCAACATGCTCCGACCAGTGACGGTTTAGGCGACGAAGATACTTATAATGGCCCGGATTACGCTGGGTCAAATTTTGGTTACCGTGAAATCTCCCACCACGAGCAGCTTGTTGCTGCGACTAGAGATACCCTGCATGGCATGGTCGATCATGGCTTTGATCCATCGGGTGTAGAGTCAGATGACGAAGAAGATGTGTATCCTGAAAACAACGGTGACGAATTTACTGTGAATGTGAATGTTAGCTGTAGGTCATATTTTTATTGAATTCGGAGATTACAAAGCTCAAAATACATACAGTCTCCCGTCGGAGGCGTGCCAACCACGTTGATAACGCAGCTACTAATACGTGGCGGCCGTGGAGTGACAGGCTTGTCCGCGTTTCCCTTTCCTTCGTCGTTCAAGTGTAATGTTTGTATCTTTTAGTCGTGTACTCTCGATATTGTTTCAAACTTACCACGCGGTGTCTTTTCGGACGATGAACTTGACATTTTACTGTGGCTGCTAGAGGAGAATGGTGTAAGAGGTACACCGTCCATTTATCAGATCAGAGACCTTGGCCGCCGCCTAAATAGCTATTGTGGCATTGAGCTCAAACACTTTGTTGGCTGTCTTGGTCACACATACTACACGATTTCACTAGAATCAATTGTGAAAACGGTTTGTTTTTCCTTGATTTCTTGCTTCATACTTTGTTGATGACATCTATCAGGCTTTTTCTAATCCAATATCGCGGCACTATCTTGAGGTTTACCCCGAGGACAGCGGACCAAAACTCGAGGAAATGCGGCAAGCTAAAAGGTGGTTAGACGAACTTGATCCTCACCTTCTCACCCCAATGCATCGAGTTGGGAACCGTGATTTTTACAGCTTCGAACCCACGCTTCTTAAAAATGGAACAATATGCATGCCTTCAAGATTCTTGAAGATCAATAATCAGATATGGTTTCGAGCCTGGCCAATAGTGCCGTTTCATACAATGGAGTTGGGTCACGGTTGGTTGATTGAACAGTGCGACGAATTAACCTTAGCAGCGGAAAATCTTTCTGCGAACTCTGAGGAACTTAAATATCTTCGTATTGGACCCAATGGCCAGGACTTGCAAGCACCGTTCAGTAAGTTGCGGTTTTTTTTATTGAACTCTTTGATGACGAATGCAACGATCGTGATGTTTAGGTTTTCGCGACCCTCATACAAAAACCATTCAACGCTGGAGTATGCCACTTACCAATTCATGGCGCCTTAAAGCGAAAGGTCATCGTGTTGTAGCTTATCCTGTCCTCCTCTATTGCGATGACACATCAGGTAACAAGTCAAAAAAATGGAACGAGCACAATTCATTTTTGATGAATGCTGCTGGCCTTCCCCGAGAGCATATGCAACGCGAGTACAATCTCAATTTTCTGTGTACATCGAACATCGCTCCGCCACTGGAGATGTTGGAAGGGGTCGTTGACCAGTTTGAGTAAATTATCTTTATCACTACTTATTGTTTCTGTTGACTCCGCTTTGCTTCGCAGGAGTTCTCAAGAAACCGGGATCTGGGCATATGACTGTCTTTTCGGTGAACTGGTACTGGTTATAGTCTCCATACTTGCGCTGCTGGGTGACAACCCTATGCAGAGCGAGTTCGCTTGTCACGCCGGACTAATGTCTAAATTTTTCTGCCGCTGCTGTTGGGTGAAAGGGAAGGACATTAATGATATGATTGAGGAAAATGGTGTCAAGGTAGAAGCTGTTCATACAATGGTTTCCCGCATCAAGAGGTTTATGCAGGTTGGTGATTCCACATGTCGGATGCTGCATTCGAGCCATGTTGAATTTGGAAAAGGTTGGCAGACAAAGGATACCGACAGAGACACAAAGAGTCTCCCGTACTATGCTTGAGAATGCATCGACTATGGCTCGCCAAAAAGACAATGCTGATCTCCAGACATCGACGGGTGTGAAGGATACAATACTGCGATTTTTTATTGACAAGGTAGAGAAGGCGAAGAAATCGTTAAGGGGTGATGCTGCACGAAGAGCGACACAGCATGCTTACACTCAGTTACCTGCAAAAGTGTTCAGTCCTGTTTGGCGAATTAGAGGTAATATCCTTGATTTAATTTTTCTTCTCAGTGCTGATGATGAACGTCAAGATTTAAATCCGCACTGTGACACACCAGTTGAGATATTACATGTTATCCTCCTGGGGTTTCTCAAGTATTTCTGGCGTGACGCGATTGGACGACTATCCGACATCCAGAAAGAGGTCTTGAAAGCTCGTCTAAGCTCCTTTGATGTCTCAGGATTAGGGCCTGACATAAGTAAACTACGTGGACATACTCTCGTTCAATATGCTGGTTCACTTGTTGGGCGTGACTTTCGTCTCATCAGTCAGGTCGCTGTCTTTGTCCTCTATGATTTGCTCAACCGAAACATACTTGACGCATGGGCTGCCTTGTGCACCCTGGTTCCGCTTGTATGGCAACCAAAAATTGATAATATTGATCACTATATGGTGCGTCTGTTAGCAATATCATTCACGATCTCTAATAACAATAATACACCATGTCTAAGGTTGAATTGAAGGCTGCTATCAAACGCTTCCTGGATTGTACAGCTCGATGGACTCCACGGTGGTTTAATAAGCCAAAATTCCATCTCATTGTGCATCTTCTTGATCATATTCGCCGATTCGGGCCTGCGATCATATTTGCCACGGAAGGACACGAGTCTTATAACAGTATCATTCGTGGATGGTCTGTCAACTCAAACAGACAGGCCCCTTCAAGAGATATCGCACAGCGTGCTGCAGGATTGTTGCGTTTAAGGCACCTTATTAGTGGTGGATTTTTTGAGGTAGAAACCGAAGAGGCCGATGGTATAATCCATAAAGAATGGATTTGTGCCGGTCCAGCTGCTCTTGCGCTGGGACAACTGCAGTCGGTGATCACCCGGAAGCTTGGTTTTCTTCCGATTCAAAGTGACGCTAGAGGTAATCTTCTACAACGTTACAAAGACTCCAGTGCTTGCGGTAACAATTATTATTAGGGTCTGCAAAACTGATAAGGCCAACGCAGCCTGTTTTATGGGGGCAAACAGCTGCATCGGGGCAGTTAGCCCCTCCGTCTGGTGTATCGCCCCGGGTGACCTTTTACCTGTGCCAAGAGGTCATCGTGGATAACGGAGACCAAATCACTATTGAAGATTTCGCCATTTTTCAAGTTGGAGAGGAAATAGCAATAGGAAGGACTACTGAAATACTCATGGTTGCGAGTGAACGGATAGAAGGCAAAGCACACTGGCTTCTGCTCCAGCACTACTTGACGGGCGAGCTTGTTCAACCATACTCAATGCCTTCACTTCAAAAAACCGCACATTTTAGTCTGGTCAAACCGAAGGTGTGTTCAAAATTTTACCTTAGTGTATAAATTGAAACCATCGTAAATTCTACATCCAGCATGTTCTTTGTGCTGTCAACGTTCAGCACAACTGTGCTGCTCATAATTGTGATCTTTCTGCATCACGCCCTGTGTTCCTCGAACGAGAGCGCCAAGCAGAAGAAGGACGAGCTGTAAGACACTATGAAATAGATGATATCGTCCTTAACACTGCAAAGATGCGGGATGCGAAGTATATTTCAATGTTCCGAAAGTCTCCCCCCCCTCTTGACACAGAACAAATTGTTCAACTTGCTTGTGAATCGGAATTAGCTTCAGGGTTATAGTATTGTAGCTGCTAATAATGTAGATGTTAAAAACATCATTGAATTTGAAGAAAAGTGAGCCCGTCACTTGAACTTGAAGCAAAATAAAGGACTTCATTGCAACTGTGCTGCGCCACACACCTCTTGTTTCTGTGTCAACCAACTTTCAACTTCATCTGAAGCTCAGCACTCAATTGTTTGCTGCCCAGCCTCGCATCTCTGGGCTTTTTCGTCCTACAGTCAAACACAATGAATATCAATAGGCTAACCACACCCGCTGTGGGTTCCGAACCTAGCAGTGGAGCTTCAAGTTCTGTTGAACAAAATCGCTCATTTCGACCACATTCGTTTTTGTCCGCCAATAACAATGCATTCCCTTCAAACAACTATTCACGATTTCCTTCGGGTTTTGCATCTGGTACCAGCCACTCAAGTGACCCAACTCACAACACCCAGTTCACTTCCACATCATCTATCTCAGGACCTGCCATCCATAAGAATCGTGGTGATATCAATGTCAACTACACGGAACGGAACATCATATCTAGCAGCTCCAAACCGTCCCACAGCTTGAGCAACTCTCGCAACTATGATGCTCACACAGGTCACGATGCCTCAGGCTATGACAATGAAAATTACCCACAGGACCTCCCCCGCACTATGCCACCTCGCACAGTGTCATCATCCAGTGGTCACAAGCGCCCCAGGGTGTCTTCTGATGACCGCTTTGAGCGTGAGCCTAGCAGCAGTGATATCGAGTTTGGCGAACCATTATTATCCCACACGTCCCGGACCTCCAACGCAGTAGTTCCTCAAAACATGACCAACAATACCCGGGCCGTCGTGTCAGCAGCTACCAAGCTTAAGCCCGAGGTAATTGCAGCTATTGCCCAAACATATGGGCTCGACAGCGAAAGAACTCAAAGCCTGCAATCATTTGCGGTTGTATGTTGCCGTCCAAATGCATCTTCATTCAATTCTTAACAATCTGATTTTGTTAACTGCAGGCTGTTGAATCACTGCCGAACCCCCGTGCAGATGCAATGTCCCGACTTATGATGTTTGGATCCCAGATGAGAACTCTTCAATTAGCCGAAGATACTGCTGCAAAAGTAGCCTCATTTTCCTCTGAACTAACCGCGCTGGCTGGATTGGTCAAAACAACATGGTCCGTTGATGAGACACTTAAGGTTAGTTGATACTAAGTGTACTACCATAACACACTTTGAAAGCAATAAATGTACCACAGGGCCGATTCGCAGATCTAGCTCGGCATGCGCTTGCAAAAGAAAACCGTACTAACTTTGTTTCCATGTATCAGGAGATCCTGGTAAAGAATTCTTTAATAAACTCGTTCTGGGCCTGTACTGATCAAAATCAACATTTTTTAGCAGTACGTCGAGGGACACTTGAACGATTTTGGCATCGCCGAGCAATACAAAAATAAGAAACACAAAGCGTTGATTGTCGCTGCGATTCGCAGTCAATGCAATGCAGCTCGTAGTGTTGCGAGAAAATTTGTGAGACCCTCACACCTTTCATTGTCCGTGGCAGCAGCTTCATAACTGAAAATTCTCAGATTCTCTCGTCACTGCAAGATGGGCCGTTGCGGTCATCCTTGGAAGAATTTGCGATCGAATGGCTGCGTCGGTACAGTCCTGTGCCAGTCTCCTTGCCGCTGTCGCCAGTTCTCCTTGCCTTACTGGTCCAAATTGTAAGGTTGTTCATCGCTTGCTCGTATCTTACATTCATTATTTTTTAGCGGGATTTTGGCCGTCAAAATGAATTGTTACTGGATTCAGATGATTTGGAAGATGATGATGACGAAGCGAGTCGTGCAGGAACCCCCGCTCCACGACGCGGCAGTACAGCTAGTAAGAAATCAAGTCAGAAAGTTGCAAAGCCAAGATTTTGGAAGACGTTTGAAGACCACCTTCGCAACAAGCAAGCCGAATATATGGACGACAAATTTGCATATCAGCGGTGAGCAGTGAAACTAGCAGGAATAAAATATTCCACTGACCTTGCGCTGACCTGTCCAACCAGCTATATCGCCAATTTAATCGAACAGGACAACGCGCGCATGGGGAAAGGCAAAGCAGTGTTTTCTCAAGCCTCAAACATGTCGGCCACTGCACAAACTTCTCCCGGTGCATCGGTTTCTCGTCACCAAGCCGCTGGTCTTCATGATCTCATGACTTCTATGTTCTGAATCTAATTTCACGTCGTCTGTTCATCATATTTCGATACATTGGACTCTTTGCTGGACTCGATAAGTAACACACATTCACGATACCCGTACATTCAATTCACAAATTCACAACACACATTGGACTCTCACTGGCATCACCGCACATAGATACATCTCTCCCACATCATTCTCGGTCCTTACTTTACTTTGCTTGCTTGTCACATGGACAATGACAATAATGTTTTCGTTTCGCTCTGCATCCCACATTGATCCGCCGCCGAACGGCGGTCCGTGATAACTGACACCAATTGCATGTTTCGAAAACTTATGGGCTCAACACACCAATTGACCACGAAACACTATCCATGGATTTTCTATGGTTCCTGCCCATAACCTTAATACTGATTTACTTTCATGGGATCTCCACAAGCTATCTACGGAAAATTTAAGGGAAACCCAATGGTCTGACCTATAGCCAGATATAGGCATGACCATAGTTAAATTTCTGGCAGTGTAGCAGACCCGGTATATGATCTCAAAACAATAAAACATTTCAGATCCCTGAAGTTTCGAGTTCGGAGGTTTTGCGGAGGTACTTGCTTTGACCAGTGCCGATCTCGATGCCCTCGTCAACGGTGGCCAATATATTAGTGGATTGTA